>JAUKNM010000043.1:762500-850000 GCA_030765045.1 Tenodera sinensis
GAAACAAAGTGAGCCTCTGGACAACCATCAATATAGCGAGGTGATAATACTGCAGTTAGTTTCTTGCAAGTCTTAGTAAAATGGCACCAGTTGCGTCCTCGCTATCCTGCAAGTTGAATTCGTGGGTGAAATTAGATAGCGCCTTTACAACCGACGGAAAAGGGACAAATTCCTATGCTTACATCAAAAGTAACTTCGGCTGGTTGCCTAGCACAATCAAGACATCAGGTTCCCTTCTTCACAAATCTATGGATTTAATGGAATGTGCATCACGAAGCTTGGTGTACTTGTAGGAAGGAAGGTGAAAAAATTCAAAGCTGTGCTAAACAGGAATCCGAAGTACTCTACGCTTGTGTTCGTGTCTAAAGTGCTAAATGGTGCCTATGTTGATTTACCTAAACATTTCTCTGCAAATCAGATTCCTATGCTAAAATATGCTTCTGTTACTTCGTGTGACGTGGAGAGAAGCTTCTCTGCTTATAAGAACATTTTATCCAATAGGAAACAAACAACGACCCCTGAAAATATGTAAAAGTATATGATTATTCACTGTGCGTTGAAAGAAGCAAAAGACTCAAAATGAAAATGCCTGATTATTCATTGTATGTCAAGAAATAGAAAACTGAAAATGCATCCACATTATAAAATTTAACTATTTTGAATTCATTGTTTCACTCACTGATAAATTGGTTCAGTATTTCAACATTGCTTCAACATTATTTAAGTAAAATAATTATGTGAAATGAGTAAGTTTAATAAACATAATCCGAAACACATATTTTTATTTCGTGATTACCTACTTGAAAATAAATTTTAGGTAAATTCTGCATAAAACAAAACATTTTCCCTATTATTAATTCTATATTTAGTAAATTTTACTTGTAATTAATTTACATATAGACCCATCAAATTACAAAATTCAGGGTAATTTGCAGTCTGCATTTAGATTTGAGGTGGTAATCTTAGCCTTTAGATTATTACATAAGTTTACATATTTTGTTGATATTGCATATTTCATTACATATTTTTTGATGTTTTTGTTACATAAATATGTGCATATTACCCTTCCATCCTAAATTAGGCTTTATCTGCAAAATGTTTCGTACATATAGATTTTTTCAAATATGACTAACAATTTAGGTTAAATTATCATATGTTTAACATATTTTCATGACAAATTAGACGAATACTTCATTATATCGCATAATGCATATTTCTGGGAGTAGCTCTTTGAAGAAGCCGCCTCCTCTGGTAGCACGTGTTAGCGTGCCTGCCTCTGGCTCGAGAGACTCGGGTTTGATCCCCGGTACCGGCATGGGGAGTTGTTCCCCGCTGGGAGATCTGGCACGGGATGCACTCAGCCTGATTAGGTCCCTCAGGGGACAATTGAAGAGCTACTTGATTAAGAAGTAGCGACCCCAGGTTGTGAAGGCTGCATAACTGACCACGTCCCACCCTCCAGTTCTGCACCCCACTCATGACGCATGTAGTAGTCGGAGGTGGGGAACTTAGCGGCCGTTTAGTTTTCTTTTTAGCTTTTTGGCCTTTCAAGTCCTCTTCATTCTCAAGTTCTGTGTAACTTGTAAACTATAAAATCTAGACAAAATACTGCGGAATAAAAATTGTGTATGTTGCTAAAGCACACAGTGTCATTCTTCGTAAATTAACCATTATGGAGATATTCCTTGTTACTGGTTTGAATTTTCCATTAGTTATATTTTTCTCAAATGGGAAGCCGTTATTACTTTTATGCCGTTATTTCTTCTACTCGTTATGCATAGAGAATGGAATTTCAAAGCTATCGCACAGAAAACATCTCTTAAAATATTTAACTAACACTTAAGCCTACCATATTCCCCGTTCTCACTGTATCTACAGGGAAATATGCAATTAAATCATTTCTGGAAATGTTTATCCGAATTAGCATGAAGTTGATAGAAGAATAAGCGTTCGTACAAGAATGAATAGAGAAAGTCATGTGCGTGTAGCACGACAGACTTTTCTATTTTATTTTTTATCGTTTTATTTTATTTTTGTTTAATTTTTATTTTTTTATTTTCTCACGGTTGCTCCTATCACGCATACTACGAGAGGCGCAATTATGGGTTCAAATAGCTCAGCCAATTGGGAGCGGACAACGTGGAAGAATGGGTCTTGTTTGTGTATGCGTGCCTGTGCCTGCCTGTGCGCGCGCGCGCGTGTGTGTATGTGTTTGCGCGCGCGTCTATCTCTAAACAGCTTTAGGGACACTGGGAGTGAAATTTGAAAGTTCCACATTTCTTGATAGATTTTTTTGAAAGTTTTACTGTGTTTGTATTTATATGAGAATAGGATGTACACCAAATTTCATTAAAATTGGACAATTCGTTTATGATATATAAATTATCTTATGAGTTTAATAAGCACATTTTCAAAATGCAGCTCGCGTCTATTGACTTTTCAAAATTCAGTTATATTGGCAGAACTGGTACTCTAAAACTGGGTAACAATTATATGAAGAGATATTTCAAATACGTTTGCTGATTATGCTGTACATATTTTTTTAATAACAAAGAAAATTTAATCTTAAAAATTATTGATTTTTTTCTTACAAAAAATGTTTTTGGAATTCATATTAATGATAACATCAATATTGAATTAAAGTTTTGTTTAGCTGCTATTTATGAATACTTTTGGACATTTTCATTGAATTTGAAGCAAAAATTAGGCGCGACCTTCTTTTGGAATATGCAGAAATGTAGTTTTGAGAAAAACAGGCTTTTATATAGGAACATACACTGTACGTTAAGGGAAGAGCAGTATTTGAAAGGGCCGTAATGACCACATGGAGTGGGGGATATGAAAAATGTTAGCTGATCCAGATGCACAGGGGTTTCAGGAACATTTTAAGGTTAAAAAAAAAAACAAACAAAAAAAACAAAAACAAAACAAAACAAAACAAAAAAAAAACTTTTTGACAATTTTGACCAACATTTCACTCCCAGTGTCCCTTAAGTCAAGCACAAAAGGTAGTTTGAACACCAAATTTGGTATAAAGTACAGCGTCCTCCAAGGACGCGTCATGAAGACTTTCAGGAAAAACCTCCTCGTCTCAAACTGCCCTTTGCATGGACCTATTGCCATACTACTTTATTTTCTCATAAATACCAATGATAATTCTGATTAAAATACCTTCTGTTTTAAGATTTGCCAAGGCATGAAACGTGTATCTCCAATTTTCTGAATGATTTTATATAATTACTAAATCATAAGAGATAAATAAAATCTGAGTGCACAAAAATATTATCTCAATAAGCGACACAATTTATGTTGAATGCTTTTTCGTGTCATTAGCCATTTCCGAGATGTTCTATCTTATGGGTTTGAATTTTAAAATTCTTTTACCCATTCATTTTTGTTTCTTTTTTCTTTCTTTTTTCCTCAGGATCATGTAAGGAGCATGGCGTTTTGAAACTATGGCATAACGACCCAACTTAAAAAATTTATCTCTGTATCCTACAGAATTCTACTTATACAATATGTAAATACGTCATGAAAGTGCATCTTGATTAACTAGTAACAGAACAATAAGCAACTGTAAGAATTGGGATGTGATAAATAGTTCTGTTTGGGTAGTTACTAAATGCCTTTACTCGTGCTCTGCATGCCACCCCGCCCCCCGGCCCCTCGCGTACACACGCACACAGCGACATGGTATCAAATACGCTGCGTTTTAGTGGTTCTGCTTTCATGAAACTATTTAAAGCATTAACGCATTCGGTACAATGCAGATTGTGATTTTACCTGTTGTTCCCCTGGTTTCATGAAAATTCCTGTTTTCCTTAGGCGGATGGATATGGTCGGTTATTATGGAGAAAAAATTTAATGGTGACTGACCACTATTGTTCCCTTTCCTGTTGTAACAATAAATTTTGTGGCTGCAAATAATATTTATATCACCACCTTTACAGCTTAACTGTGTAACACTGCAAGGCCTTGCCAAGCCTCTGATTGGACTTTGTGTTGATCAGCTGCTCCTGCCATCCGCCATTAAGTGTTGTGTCAAGCATAACTGTACTTGCTGTTAAATAATAAATGAAAATAAACAAATCACTTAAGCGCTTATTTTGAGCAACTCATGATAATTATGTGTCACTAATTCATAAATTGCATCTTGATATTCAACTTTCATCACAATCTTTAGACACTCGTGTCATATTTGCTGAGAAAAAATGTGTTTAGTCCTTGGAGAGGTAACTTTTTCGATCACTTTCTGTTGCAAATATCACTATACGGATCTGCTCCGTCCTCAATTAAACATATCACTCCATCTTTTCCTTGGTCGTTTTGCTTGGCGATGTCCTCTAGGTTTGTAATTTAATTAAAGTGTTTGGTTTTGGTGTCTCTTTCATCCTTAATATGTATTGATACCAATTATTTGTATTCAGTTTACTTTACTTTACGTAATTAATTCATAAATTTCATTTGCGTTTCCTTGCTTTCAAATGTTCTCCAGATTGTTACGTTCAGTTGTCTTAATTCAATTAATTTTATATTCAGATCCTCCTTTTAGCTATGTGATATATTAAAACCTAGATAATTAAAACTTGAGATTTGTTTTGAATGTCGGAAAATTAAATTCCTTTGTCTTCTGCATAAATTATTCCATTGTATATACACAGTGAGCAAAGATCGTGCCTTCCTAAAGCGCATTGTTCTTCCTGTAATAACTTCACTAAAGACATTCATTCTCCTTCAAGTTATTTCTGCATATATTTAATATACTGCTTGAAGAAGGTTTATGCTTATTATTTTTACTTTCTCTACTTCGTAAATTAGAGGAAGTATTATATTCCACCCAAAAATTCGATGTCTAGATTTCACTGGAAGTATATGTTTTGAGACAACCTGAATCCAAAAAAGAGTTTTAGAAAAAGGTTCGCGCGCGTCTCTCTCTCTCTCTCTCTCTCTGTGTGTGTGTGTGTGTGTGTGTGTGTGTGTGTGTGTGTGTGTGTGTGTGTGTGTGTGTGTGTGTGTGTGTGTGTCAGCCTGTGGACAGCATAACTCAAAAACGAAAAGTTGGTTAGAAACCAAAGTTTAATGTCTTTCAAGGATGCAACACGAAGATTTTGAAGAAAATAGCCCTGCACTAAACTACCCTTTACATGGAAAATTTTTAGAAAATTTTGATTTTCTGAAAAATGGCTCTAACGATTTTAATTAAAATGCCATATGTTTTAAATATTTTTATGACAAATGAAATTTATATTTTGAATTTTCTGACTATAGCTTATGTAGTCCTGTTTACTCTGGATGACTTTTGAATAACTTGTAAACTGTAAGAGATACACAAAATGTTACTGTTAAAAAAAAGTAGATCTTGCTAAAACACACAATTTATGTACAAATAAATTTCTTTGTAGAGCGAACGATTTCGGAGATATCCCTTGTTATTTGTATCAGTTTCGGAAAACTTAAAACTTCCGTGAAATGCAACATCGTTGTTCATTTTTTATATGTTACATGTGAAAAGAGAACGGCATCTCAAAGCTTTAAAAGATTTGGCTATTGCTCAAAGCCTACTGTATTCTAATATTCAATTTGCACCTAGAAGGATACGAGCAATAAGATAAGTTTTGTTAATTTTTATCTCAAGTACCACGAAGAAGATATAGGAATAAGGGTTTGTAATAATGGTTAGGACAAGAGTAGAGAAAGTCATGTGAGCGTAACACATTAGATTTATATGTTTCTCTTCTAATAAATTAACAACGTTTTCTAAAAAAATCGCTTCAGAGCCTAAAATGCTTTTGTATTTCATGTGCCCTCGTGATTTACGGTGAAATATTGGTATCAAATTTATGGATGTAATGCAATACTTCCTTTACTTAGTGTACTAGTAGGGACGATAAAAATACTGTGCAACACTTACAATGTCAAAGGAAGCAGCTACAAATAGTTTCTTGTATTTACAGGAATAATTTTAAAGAAAGCTCAGATATGTATTAGTAGAACATTTGGAGACTTCCAAAGGCACCGAATTATCTGAAAGAACTATAACGTAAATAAAAAGAAGCGATTTTAGATTGACACATTTTGCGTCACTGGCTGCATGTATTTTTACCTTTGCAAAGTGCTAATCATCCAAGAGATTTATTTTCCATTCTCATTTACTAGGAAATGGTAAAGGTTTTGTGGGATTTCACAAAGAGGCGCCTCTGGGAAACCTTTAATTCCATTAATTATCGCATTTAGATTCTCAACACGAGAAAGAATTTATTTACCGCTACACGAGTTTCAGTTGAAATACCACTGTGTAAACTGGTTTTGCTGTAGACAAGGCTGCTAACTGGTTTATTGTTCTCTCTGTTTCTCTTCTGTTCTATCTGCTTTAAAACGTGAGAATCATAGATGTAATGGTAATTAGGGGCGGGGGTGACTAAACCTAATTTCACCAATACTAAACGAGCCAAATTCTTAAACCATTATCTTAGAAATTATGTAGGATATGAAACTGAAAATGACACAGATGGTAATGAATGCTCTCTTGTCTATTGATATACCTTTATTCAATAAGTTTGTTTATTAACGAAGATTATTTATCAAAAATCAGTCACCCATATTACTAACAGCAAAGTGTATCCAGAACAGGCATTAAGAGATCTCTACATATCATTCCAAAATAATTTAGTTATCAAAAGTAGCTTCTGAGAATAAGGTACATTCATGTAACAATATGTGTTAAACTCACATGACTTTCTCTATTCAGTCCTGTACAAACCCTTCTTACAAACTCTCATTCTTCATGTTAATCGAGGTAAACCTTTACAGATATTGTTTTATCCATATTTCCATGTAGGTACAAACAGCGCCAAATAAAATCTTTGGCGTATTTTGTGTCGTACTTTGAGACGTATTCTTCACCTTACCTATCTCAGAACGTGGTGACTTTATGACACAACAGTAAGGGAGACAAGAAGCCTTTACTTTTTCCGAAAACGATCCAGTGATACATACATATTTAGAACCTCTCTCTCTCTCTCTCTCTCTCGCTCTCACAGGTACACACAAAGCTTGCCGCTGTATTTATTTTGCGTACTCAAAATGTCAATCAATTTTTCTCATTCTTTCAAATTTGAAAGATTTCATTAACCTAGATTAACAGTGGGAATACAGTAGTCCCAAGTGGTTGGAATGTTGGAAATCTAGTTAGCAATGACGCATGTTTAGTTTGACTTCAGTTGTCATCACTATAAAAGGTTGAGGTGAGAATGGTACATTATTGAGCTATGTAATACGATTTTTGAGTATCAGAATAAATAAAACGACTCGGATTTGATACTTAACGTAGATTTATATTCGGTTAATCAAATCTATCGACATTTGATGACTTTAGAAACTGCATTCCATTTACTTCATGAGTGAGAGAGAGAGAGAGAGAGAGAGAGAGAGAGAGAGAGAGAGAAAGAGAGGGAGAGAGAGAGGAGTAGGGACTTAGTAGCCTTAAAAGAGTATGAAGTATTTGAATATTTAAACCAATAATAAAGAACATTTTGGAACTTAATAATACCAAAAAACAATTTATTTGATCTGTGTTTTAACAAGGTCTACATTTTTTGTACAGTAAGATTTTTTACTTATCTTACAGATTACAAACTATATCAAATTCATTCGGGACCACATGTGCTATTCCCAGAAAATTCAAGATTCAAAATTCAACTTTGTTATGTACACATTCTGGATATAAACTAATATTTCACTAAAAATTATTAAATAGAATTGTTTGACAAAATAAAAGGTAATAAAAGGTTTACCGTGTAAATAATAGTTTTGCCTGGGGTAATTTTATTAAAAATCTTCGTGTTGCATCCTTTGAAGACACTGAGCATAAGTACCAAGTTTGATATTTAATCGACTTGTTTTTGGGTTCGCTGTTCTTGGAGAGGCAGAGAGACAAACAGAAACGAACCTTTTTCTTTTTTATTCAGGGGCCTCAAAACATGTATTTCCATTGAAATCTGTACGCCTGTAATAAAGAAAGTAAAAATGTTGAATGATTCCAATTGTTTCCTTAAATACTATTATTTGAATTGCTTCTTTCTTAAAGTCTTTTATGTTCTTTAGTATTCTGAGATTAAAACTGTGAAGGTTTAAAAGTATCTTGACAGTTGTATAATCCTGTAGAAAACGAGCTAGAAAACTTTCCATGCTAATCCCACCCCTGCCACCAAATTTAGCATGCGGAGGCTGATGTTTCGCATAAAAGTAATCCTTTTGACTCTGGTTAGACACCAGTATGCATACATGCAATGTGGGCCCACAAAATCCAGTTTCTGGTGTCCAAAAATCCGTTGACGCATCCTAACAACACATCGTGTTAACCACACGTACATCCAGAGCTACTTTTAGGATACTCAATTGTTTTATTCCCGCTGCAATGTAACTACTTGTCGTGGAACTGCTTAGTCCTTGAGGCAACTGCGCCATGAACCAGATAGAGAATGCTATAATACTTAACATAACGATTTCAGAGCTGTAAACTTAATATTGATATGAAAATGCAAAATTACTATTCATTTGGCATATAAACCTATGAATTTTCTGCCGAGTTAAGTAATAGCTAATTTTTCAGTTACAGACTACTTGTTGCCCTATTATTACATGTATCTCGGAAACTATTATGTGTACATATCTGAAATTTTGTTTGTATTTTATGAATTGATATTTTAGTTAGAACAATTACTATATGATTTTGTCAGTTTTTACAAAAAAGTTTTACAAAGGTTGTTGTAGATGTAACGAAAAAAATAAGACATTCTTTGCACCCCCAACCAACAACTCTCAGCATCAGTTCAATAATTGCTGTACTCAACGCCATAGATGAACAGTGACGTCACATGGCATCGTCATGCTTTAAGTAAATTTAAAAGAGACATCCAACGTTTATGGTAATTGTAACTTGTAGTGACTTCTATTGCTTTTGTCTAAAATGCAAAAAATCGGAATTTGTATCCTTGATCTTAAACTCATATTCTGTATTCTTTAAGATAAGTATACATAGTGTCGCTATTCCTCTTAGTTGTTTATGTTGAGGTTTTGAAATGAAAGTAGAGGGATATTTGTGCAATTTTGAAGAGAGTGCTTTTAAAGTGTGAAACAACCGAGCGGGATGGCTCAGGTGGTAACGTCCTTGGCCTGCATTCGGGAGGTCGCTGGTTTGATCCTCGTGATCGACCTTCCTAACTCATGGGTTTTTCGGACGTTTCCCCGGGTCGCCAGGTGAATGCTGGGAAGGATTTCCATATCCTTCGAATTCCCTCTCCTTCCATTTGTTACATTAATCATTTCATTCCATCCTTCATCCCGTTGGGTTTCTTTCAGGGTTGGGAGCGTCGGAGAGCGTTGGGGCAGCAGCACTGTAGGGGTAAGAATACGTTTTGGAAATCTCGTCCCCCGCATTGGAAGGCTCGTCTAGTGGTTTCCGGTGCCCCCATGTGATGATACAAACCGAGAGGGGAGGGGAGTCGGTTTCCGAGTCCCGCGCCCCCTTTGGGAGTACGAACTCGAAGGGGTGTTAGAGGAACCGGACAAGGCCTGCCTCCGCCGGGATTCTTCTAACTGGGAAAACGTAGGGACCCTGCCCTCTGTTCTGTCAAACAAACGTTCCGGCCGCCTTCGGATATTCGCCTCATCTATCCTCCTGGGGGTGCCCTATCAGGACCATAGGGACAAAAGATCGAGGTGCGAAGTCCCCCTTCGCAGATTGTCATTGAGTCAAAGTGTTAAACAGGAACGGAGACACTGACAGAAAAACAACACTATTAGTGTTTTCCTATTTCATGTTGCCCTTAAGTAAGTTTACTTCCTGATAACAAGTGTGGATCAATCTCAATTGGAAAGAATTCGTTTCATAAAGGTAATAGAATACATAAAATCAATTTAAAACCTGGATGAATTAATAATAAACGAGACCTTGTTTATTTCAAGGTATTCTGTGCACGCATAGTACCAAGTATTATAGCCGAATCAAATATCTGCGCTTTGCTCGTGCAGAAAAGCGCGAATGTCACGATTTAACATCGAAAACCATGAATAATTTGCATATTTATTAATTTAGCTCATCCAATGTGCATAGCACACATGATGGTTGGAATGGAATGCTATAAGCCTCTAAAATCCACGATGGAGACTAGACAATAAACTTTTTCGTTAATATATGCAAATATATGAGAATAAAACTTTCAGTTCTTTGGTTTATGCACCAATACAGTATTATGGCTGGATGGTAAGCCTATAAAGAGAATTACGATTAACTTCAGCAGGGTGAAGGAACCGATGCGAGATTTGGTAGCTACTGTCCCCGACGTCTGTTTTAAGGTCCTCTGTATCGCTTCTAATTCTGTTCCCATCTCTCGATTTGAAGTTATTTAGCAGAAATTGTATGCTGTTTACGCTGCTATGTTTCAGACCTTGGGCCTGCCTAAGATTTAGTTGTACTCGGTGGTGAGTAAGGATTCTTGCTTGGAACTAGATCTTAGTCGATTAAGTTCTGGGTTCGGAGCCAGTGGTGAATGAAAAGAAGAAGCCATACTAATACAGAAATTGATAACACCAAGTAGGGAAACTGCATATGTCCTTCTTGGATGTTCCTGGGATAATATTCCCTGTTAAGTTTTTCCCAAGAAATTCATTTTTACGGCATTTTTCACTCCACACGTGTGAGCATATGTGGCGCGAATTTAAACTTATTGTTTCCATTTGCTATGTTTACAGAAAATACACCAATTACTTAACGAGCGTATTTTATTGAAGTGTATCTACCGGAATGTGATTTCTGTTGTTTTTTTATTCGCGCTGTTGTAGTGTTGAAGGACAAAAACCAATTAATTTGTGGGAATTATCACGTTTGTTGCTTCCCGGAATTAAAATTGCGGCAATTGCTTTTCTTCAATACAACGTTATCGGAATTTTACGCCGGCCACAGTAATTATTCAGTTTCACTTTTGTGAAACCGAATGACCTTAAGAAAGAACCAGATAAATCACTGTTCTCAAGAGGCCCAGAAAACAAATATTTAATTATAAAACGCAATGGGTACTTCTCATACATACTACTCCTTTGAAGTAAAGTGAAACATTAATCTTTCAGATGCAGTAAACCAAATATAATGGCGCTTTAGTATTATTATTATTATTATTATTATTATTATTATTATTATTATTATTATTATTATTATTATTATTATTATTATTATTATTATTATTATTATTATTATTATTATTATTATTATTATTATTATTATTATTATTATTATTATTATTATTATTATTATTATTATTATTATTATTATTATTATTATTATTATTATTATTATTATTATTATTATTATTATTATTATTATTAATTATTATTATTACGATTATTATTATTATTATTACTATTATTATTATTATTATTACTATTATTATTATTATTATTATTATTATTATTATTATTATTATTTTTATTTTTATTATTATTATTATTATTATTATTATTATTATTATTATTATTATTATTATTATTATTATTATTATTATTATTTTTATTTTTATTATTATTATTATTATTATTATTATTATTATTATTATTATTATTATTATTATTATTATTATTATTATTATTATTATTATTATTATTATTATTATTATTATTATTATTTTACTGTCAATAGATTGATTGGTACAATTTCTGACTTGGTCAATCTTATATGCAGCATTAAAAGTAACTCTGATCCCTTAATCTCTTCACTTAGATTACATTGTTAAGATGGTAAGTAATGATACGACGTACAGTTACACTTACAGTTAACAAGTACTCAGTCAAGGATAAAATTCTGATATGGAAATCCCTACAGTTAAAAGTACAAGCATTCTTGTCATTCTAGTTCATGTATATTGAATCAACATTTGTTTATGAGAAAAGCCTTCAACTTGCTTTTAAAATGATGTTTTGAGAGGTTAGTTATTGATTTGATGTCAGATGGCAACTTATTATAGATCTTAATTCCATGTGTGTGTACATCCTTTTGAGAGACAGTTTTAAGTACACTACCCCTATAGTAATTCATATTGGTTCTGGTGTTATGTTCATGTACCTGACTATTTTTAACTGGGTTACACTTATCCACAACAAACGTTATAGCTGTATAGACATACAGAGAGTAGATGGTAATTATTGCATCCGTAACGCAGTTGGTAGCGCGCTTGCCTTTGGCTCGGAGGACCCGGGCTCAATCCCGTGTACCACCATGGGAATTTTTCCCCCGCTGGGAGGTCTGGCACGGGGTGCTCTCAGCTTCGTTAGGTCCAGGGGGACCATTTGAGGAGCTACTTGAATAAAGAAGTAGAGACCCAAGGTCGCAAAGGCTGCATAACTGGCCGGGAGGGGTCCGGGCGCTGACCACGTCCCACCCTTCAGTACTGCACCCCACTCATGACGCCTGTAGTGGCCAGAGGTGGGGGAAGCAAGGGCAGGGCGGTAAGCCTTGGCCCGCGAAGGGCTGTTGCTCTAGGGGTTATTATTTTAGATGGTAATTATTTTTTCATTTATAAAAGTCTCCCTGCAAGATTCTCTTGATTTTAGATTCTACATGATCCTGGTACATCTTTTTGGTAAATGAGCAATTTATCCATGTGTGCTTTAACTGCTGAACTCCATATTTCAATTCCATAGATTAAATGCGGATCGATACATCCATGATATAGTAATGTTAAGATATTTGTAATGTTGTACTTGCTGAAATATCTAAGATATACAACGATTTACTGATCTTACTACATACGTTTTCAATATGATCAGCCCAAGTTAGTCGATTATCTGATACAATACCCAAGAATTTATATGTTTTTACTTCTGAGACAATGTCACTTTGTACCTGTAGAATTATATTACCATTGTATCTTTTTAGATATTGAAAGACATCATATTGGTTTTCTGCATTTTGCAATGTAAGTTTACAGATTAAAAATAGTTCAGCAATTTATAGGTGGTGTTACTTAGAGCGCTATTCAGCCCCTCTATTGATTTATTCCAGCATGTAGCTGTTGTATCATCTACATAGACAGTGGTACTTTGTGGAATTTTTATGTCATTAATATACATAATAAAGAACAATGGACGTAACAAGGAGCCTTATGTATCCCAAATTTTACAATATTCAATTACCTTTTTCATGTATTTCCTTTTTTTTTTTTTTTTTTTTTTTTTTTGTAATATCTCTGTTCGATGGTTTTCTTCCCACCAAGTAAGTATAAAATAAATCAAGGGGAAGACCCCTTATGCGTAGTTCTCACGTTTGCTGATTAAAGTGATGGTTAACACAGTCGAAGGCTTTAGACAAATGGAAAAAGGTGCTGACCTCATTGCTTTCCAGTTTCCCAATTAATTCATGTATGCATTGATTAATGACAGAAATCGTAGATGGCCCCTTCCTAAAGCCACGTTGAAAATCTTTTGGTATGTTAAATTTACATAAATAATCTTGTCAATAAAACTCTTCCGAACAGTTTGGCAACTGGGGATAAGATTATTATTGGTATATAATTATTCATGTGTTGTTCACTCCCTTTTTACTCTACGTATATTAGAGGAAGTATTGTATTCCACCGAAAAATTTGGTGTCGAAATTTCACCGGAAATATGTTTTGAGGCCCCCTTAATCAAAAAAAACAAACAAAAAAAAAAACATTTTTAGAACAACGTCCACGTGTGTATCTGTTTGTCAGTCTGTGGACAGCATAACTCAAAAACGAAAAGTCGGTTAAAAAGTGAAGTTGGTATTAAGGTTAATGTTTTTCAAGGATGCGACACAAAGATTTTGAAGAAAATTGCTCCGCCTTAAACTACCCTTAGTTTAGACAGTTGCCAGCGTGCTTCCTTGTGTGTCTGTGCAGGAATAATATAAGTAAATACGAAATGTGTAATGCGATAAATGCAAAATTTCATACGCAGGTGGCCTAGTGAGACACTGTTTAAGGAAAACCCCTAAACATAAACTGTACTTTCACTTTGGTGACAGAGACAGACAGAGAAGGAGACTGGGAGAATTGGGTTTAGGAGCGCTGGACGAATAAGGTCATTAGCACCCAGGTTTGGAACCGAGTTGCATGTGATTTTTACATTGTCATAAATAAAACTTTTTCCGCAATTTTAACCTATTAAGTATTTTTAATTCTCACCGAGTTATACACACAATTATTAGGAAACGCTGAAATGATTAGTCCCATTTATGTTACATTCCTCTTCATTCATCTAGGTCACAACTAGGTAATACTCTTCGCTATCCTACAGCGAAGTCCAAAAGAAACCAGTTGCCATTATAGTTTCTGTTGTTGAAACATGAAAATGTTAGCATTATAGCTATCAAGCTCGTGGAATAGGTAACCGACTTAAGACGATTCTGGACTGATATGACTACTAATTAAGCTTTATCCCTTCCGTATGTTTGGTGAGTTCCACGTGCGTCGAAAAACATCTGGAAGCGGCTGTGCGTCATCACTGGTGGCAAATATATTTTAACCATATTAAAAACAAGATATGCCAGAAAAATCACAACCCAAGAGAACACTGATGTACACACGGCATGATATCCGCGGTGTATTGTTTTAGACATATTTAAAGAATATCACAGTGAATTCAAGCTGCCATGAAACCCGGCAAATATAACCCATCTTTTGCAATGTAAAGTAGGCTTACGTGCTCACAACAAAATGTCGGAGCGGGTGGGAAAAGATTCACCCAGCCTCCCCTCTTCCAACTGCATTTGTTCATCCCTAGTCTAAGTGGAAATATATCATTCAAGAAATTAATACTATCCGCTGAAAGGGATTAATACTATCCTGTACAGTTAATTTAATGAACGTCATCCAGAGGAATATAAATTTAATGTTGCAACTATTTCTGACAAACTGTGCAGTCTCTGAATTCAAGCGCAGAAGAAAGAGAGATCAATGATATTACTATAAATACTTATACCCTTAACGTTGAAACAAGGTCTCTGTTGATGTCTGTCCTGTCATACTTAACGAGGGTTTTCACGGCCCAGCTATGAGTATTGTGAAAGTTGAAGTTACCGAAGTAAACCCAGGCTTATCAGTGAAAAAGTGTATCTTAATAAATTCATAAACATAGTACAATAAATCTGTAACATATGATAGCAAAAGGTTCTTCTCGACTCAAAGTCTGACGTACTTAATCCTTGCACTAACTGAAGATGAGTATCCGAACTCTCAAATGCGACTCCCCCCCCCTCTCTCTCCCTCTCTCTCTCGTTCTCTCGTTGGTAACTTCGTGAGAATGTTAATGACCAAGTTATCTGCCTGTAGATTCCCTTTCTGCACAACGTGTCGGATGCCTCGGGCGGTAACGTCTATGGCCCGCATTCGGGAAAAATCCGTCAAGTTCTCAACCCAGCAAATTTAAGCTAGAAAAACGAACACCTCCGAACAGTTCCAAAAGAAGTGACCTGAATACGTAACGCGAAAACTCTTTCAGGGATCATCACAATGACCTTAATTACATCATCGCTTCGGTCATGATAATGCTTAACGTTACCAGTGGAAAAACTCCCTAATAATAATTTCGTTAAAAAAAGAAATATTAGCCAGGTCGGTAGAGCACCTGCTTACTGTACAAGAGGTCCCGGGTTCAATTCCTGACTAAGGGGTAAGAATTCTTTTTCTAGCCAACATTATTTCCCATCCTACCCTGAGTCTAGAACTATGATTGAGAGAGAGAGAGAGAGAGAGAGAGAGAGTGTGTGTGTGTGTGTGTGTGTGTGTGTTTTAATATATAAAACCCCTTAAGTGCCATAACCCACTGTTAAATCAGTAACACCGTCGTCGATAGACAGAACATTCAACAGGAGAGTCCGCCGATATGATCATCAGAGTTAAAGGCGGGATATAAGTGGAATATAAAAGAAATCTCAAGAAAAGAAAAGATGTTAAGTAAAAAGCATTAATAAATGCCGTGTACTGTAAATAAATATGATATGAATGTGTAAAAAGCATGAACAGTTAGTACGTACGGAAAACAGAAGCTAATCAATAATGTGTTCCGATTAGCCAGGTAGGTGAAAGCTATAGCTAGGTATTTCTGTCAGAAGCGGGGAGGCACTCGAGCCGGATGGACCTCTGTGGCAGCGCTAGGGTAAGGTGCAAATATCTGAGCATGTGTGTGGTGTGTAATACTGCAAGTGATTGTGGAGACAAAGGATTAATTTAATTTTGTCTATGTGTGGAACGCTCCATATCAAAATAATATATCCTCCACTAGATTAGTCGCACACTGTGAGAAAATTACATTACATTGAGAAGACGTAAAATAATTACTCTGGAATACTAAAAAGGTAAATGTAATAATAATGATTATAGTAATAATATAAAGTGAAGTACCTAACTTTGCTGCATGGTGAATATAGTGTCATTTACTGTTATATTATCCAAACTAGTAACGCGAGTTGGTCGTTTGTTGAGGCTTTAATGCTAGGAAGAAATAAGTAAATGCTAATTAATCATTTACTGTGAAAGTTTAAGAGTTGTAAGTATATCTCATTGGCAATTTACTGAACTAAACGAACGGATTACTTTGTTGTTGTTGTTAAAACTTAGATGTTTGAAAATACCAATGAATGTATTTAAATTTATTTGAGAATTAGAATAATTGTCTTAAATAAACGACCATATAAATACTACATCACTTGTGTTATCATTTAAGTAGTGATGCGCAAACCGGAATCACGAGTCTTATACTCTAAATAGCTAGCCGACCAACAAATAAATTATACTAGCGACACGGAAACTACTTCAAATGGCTGACAGCGTGTTGAAATGGCTGAAAACAACCAACAAATAGATAAATTATGCATTAGCTACAAAACACGTACAAATAGAGCACAAAAGTGTGGCGTGGGCAAAGGTATTTATTGACTTTAACAATTTTAACGTGAATAAAGAAGCTTAAATATATCTTAAAAACCTACAAGAACATTCGGACCTCCTAGAGCGTCCAGAACATCTGGATCGTCAGAAGCCCAAGGGTCGAAAGGACTTCGAGGAACAATACAGCACCACAAAGAAGAAACGAAAGAAGACATTGGTGATCGCCGTAAGTTCAAAACATAGGGACTAACACAAAAACTTTAAAGCAAGATTTAAAAGTAGTATACCTTATAACAATTATTAGGCACTTTTGATTATATTGCATGCATTTCAGAAGTAGTAGAGTAGTCTAAGCTAAGTCTAACCAAATCAGTAAACAACTTCAAAAGGAAGCTGATCTAACAGATAATGCAGGTAGTGAGTATAGGGTAGAACAGGATAATGCTAGCCTGGAAAACACAAATACCAATAATTAGTTTATTAAAAGAAATGAAACATGAAATCACTGAAAAGCAATACAAGTTAGCCAGTGAGAAAATACAAAGAGTTTAAGTAATACCAGAGAAACAAGACTAAATAGCTAGAGGATAGAAATAGATAAGTAGGGAACAGAAAGAAGTAGCTAAGGACATTAATTAGAAGCAAGTAGTTTGGTGTATAATATTGGAAGTGGTTGTGGAGGCAAAGGAGTACTGTAAGTTATATTTAAACTTATGTGGAAAAGGCTCCGTATCAAAATAATACGAGTGAAGCAACTTTGTTGCATGGAAACTACATATAGTGTCATTTACTGTTATATTGTCCAAACAAGCACCACGAGTGTAGAATTTGGTCGTTTCTTGAGATTTTATTGGTACGAAGAATTAAATAAAAGCTAATTAATCACTTATTGTGAAAGTTTAAGAATTGTAATTATATCTCATTGTTAACTTGCTGAACTAAACGAATGGATTACTTTATTATTGTTAAACCTTAGATGTTTGACGCTACGCAAATTTCTCCTAGGAGACTGCAACCGCGCCACTGAAGATGTCCCCCACAGTTGTGAACGAACCGTCTGGAAACTAACTCCAGCATACCACGGTATAACAGCCCGGAAACAACTTCTAGTTATAAATTATACATTAGCTACTAAAACATGTACAAATAAAGCACAACAGTGTGGCACGGGCAAAGAAAGGTACAGCTGGATTAATCATTCTTGGCCCCTGAAGGAAGTAAATGTAAAGCTTGAAAGCGAGTTTACTTACCAAGCCAGCTGACAGCAGAAAGTATGGGAATTGGTGCATCAGCTTCATATGCTACTCAGATAATGTTCTTCTTAGTAAAGCAATACAGTTCGAGCAGAGAAATGTCTACACAATGTACCTAGCTTAATTAGCTGTGCAAATCTGTTCGTATTAATATTACATGCATCACTGGAGGTATTGTAAATACATTTATTCAAAATTTTCAATACCAGATAAAGTGTCTTCTTCGCTGGATACGTCTGTAGTAGAACTATCACTATCACTATCTGCTATCTGCAACACTCTCGATTAAAAACTGTTCGATTGCATTCTCTACTATAATATATTTACTGTAGTAGTGATCTTCGCATGTCAGCAAACATTTTGCCACTTTTATATACTCATTTTTTCGAACCGTGTGTAGCACAAACACTTGACATCCCTGAGTTTGAATGTGATGTTATGGCCACCGAGCCATCGTTTAACTTCTGCCCAGATTAATTCAAAGTAGTTTAGGTTTGGATGATATGGTGGTACTCTTAATGCAATATGACCATTTTCTTCCAGAATTCTGTCCACTAAATCTGGTACTTCACCTATTTATGTTCGTGAAGTTTTATTAAGCCATAGGGCTTAGATATATTCGTGTTTTCATCATGTACTATTCTTTTGGCTGAGAGCCATGTTTTCATGATTTTCTTGAAGGAATTTGAACTTAGAGCCTTTACCACTTGAGTGTTATGAAATGGCGCATTATTAAGCACAACCACAGTGTTTAGGGGAAGATTTAGGATAAGTTTGATTCTTAACTATTTAACGTAGTTGTTGGTGTAAATTTCATTATGGTAATCTCCTGATTTCTGATTTTATTTATATATGAGCAAGCCATTGTTCACCCCCAGCATGAACAATGATTAGCCTCTCGCCTTTGGAAACCGAGCTATGAAACCTGTAGTATTGTCATCACTCCAAATTTTGGGTTGGTGTGACTACTGTGTGTACATATATATTTCATCCGTGTAAATAATATGTCTTCCCTCTGGCTTAAACCTTCGTATGGCTTTTATATAGTCTTCTCCTTTAGAATTTCGTACTTTTCTATCAGCAGTTTTCTGTTTGTTTCGGTATTTTTCTATGTAAAGCTCAGTTCTCTCATTATTCTGTTTAAGGATGACTTGCTGCCCTGAAACTTAATGATTTCTCTTAAATTAATAAATAATTTAGCTATTGTAGAAGGACTTTTTTATCCTGAACATAAACATTTGGAATCGTTCTTCTAATGACACATTGGTTCAAGTCGTCTGGATCTGTTACTCGTTGCGGAACGTTGTGCTTTTTGCCTGGAGTTCCAAAAATGTGCTCTGACTTTAATTTTGTTTGCGTTCTTGAACAACTATTTTCACCGTTCTTATGGTTCTTTCTTCATGCAATGCCCATACATTTGAAACAATTTCTCTATTCTGACTGTGTAATGTTTTGGACCCTCATTTGGAAATTACTGGTGGCATAATTGATTTATGCAATGATCAATGTCTCACAAATTCACTATACGCACTCCTTATCGCAAAGCTCTAATTATGTCCTCAACTGCACACTGCAGGATAATACTAGCCTGGAAAACACAAATACCAATAATTAAAGTATGAAATGAAGCTTTCTTAGCGACGAACCTACTCAAGATATTCTCGGGCTTCGAGCCAGGTGTAGTGATGATGAGCCATCGATGTTTCGGTAGTGTGCATCTCTCCTATCATCAAGATCATGAATGACTAACAAGAGTGAAATGACCAGTTTATGTACTGTCCGCTAGTACGGACCAAGCATAAAACACCAGGTCTAATCTGGAGGTGGTTCACCGCTCCGTTGGAATCTGTGTTTTTTGAGTCGGTCGATTTCCAACTTTAAGGCTGGCTTCCAGGAGGGACTAAACTGCAATCTGACATCCCGGTTCAGTGTGCTCTTCTCGGAGGAGATGGACAGAGCATGCTTAACCTTCCGTTCCCAGAAACCGCTACATTTAGCCACAATGGTCGTTTCTTTGAAGCAAACTCTGGGGTCTTCTTCAAAGCAGTGCTCCGCCAGCCCTGACTTGTCAGGCTGCATTAACCGTATGGACCGTTCGTGCTTCACTCTGGTGGAAATGGTCCTGCCGGTTTGCCCTATGTACGGCGTCCCACATTCACAGGGTATACGGTATACCCCTGGTACATTAAGGTCCAGTTTGTCCTTTACCGGTCTCACAAGGTGTTTGATCTTCAAAGGCGGTTTGTAGATGGTTCTGATTGTGTTTGGCGAGAATTCTGCTGATTCTGTCGGATAGATTGCGAGTATGTGGGATGCAGGCAGTGGCGATCAGCTTGTCTGATGTTTGTTGAGATTGTGGTTTTAATTAGTTTAGTAAAACAAATGAAACATAAAATCACTGAAAAGCAATAAAGTTAGCCAGTGAGAAAATAGTTTAAGTAATACCAGAGAAACAAGACTATATAGCTAGAGAATAGAAATAGATAAGTAGGGAAGAAGAATAGCTAGGGGCATTAATAAGAAGCAACAACTGCTACTGAAATTACCAAGGCCAGTTAGCAGCTGTTGTAAAAGAAAGGTAAGGTCAGTTAGCTACTGAAATAACTGCTAAATAGAGCCAGTTAGCTACTGACATAAGTAACAGAATAGAAGAAATCAGATCTGAACAGATTAAATTTCACACAGAGACAATCTAGAAATCAAGAATATGTTTAAAAATTAAATCAAATTAATTATCAGAAATTATACAATCAGAAATATCAATGTAAATACTGATATTGATAAGCTAAAATCAAATTGTGATAGCATAGTTGATAAGGTACACTACCCTCCATAAGTTTTGGAACAACAAGTGATTATGAATGATAGAAAGGAGCTGTATTATAAAATAGTATTTTATTGTTTTCTAAATGTTTATTAAGCCCACAGAATACACAGGTTAATGAAACTATTAAAATGGAGGTCCCTCAAAAATGGCCACGCTTTGCTTTAATCATTACCCTGCATACTCTCGGCATGCGAAGGATCAATTTTGCCAGGATTGCAGTTGGAATTAGTCTGCATTCTTGCTGTCAGATCTGTCACATTTGTGCTCCACTCATGATTCCCTGTTTTCGGCTCCTACTGTACAACTCATCCCATAGCAGCTCAATTGGGTTACAATCAAAGGACTAGTAAGGCTATTCCATGTTTTTAAAATCTTCTTCACTTCTAGTGACTTCACATATAATAGATCTTACACAAGCGGGATGTTTGTTTCGGTTTGTTGTCTTGCTGCAAGACAAACCCTTTTCCCAATCAGACGCAAACCAGATGACTTGGAATGTCGCTGGAGAAATCCATGATAATCCTTTTGTTTGATTTTCCTATCTATTTTCACCAAATCTCAGACGTTCTTCCTCCAAAATTTCCCATACCATCACAGAATATCTTCCATGTTTCGCAGTTGGAATTATGCACCGAGGATTAAAGCATACATGGGGTAAACGGCGTACAAATTGACGGCGTTTGTTTCGAACTTGGGTTTGTCAGGAAACACGCCCAACGTTGGTGTGCCGTAGCCCATTGAAGACTTTTCTTCTTGTTAATAGGGTACCGCAATGGTTCCCTTGTTGCTACATAACCCTGGAAGTTTTTTCCCTGCCAGGCGCTGTCTCACTCTTGACTCACTCACTAGTGCATCCCTAGTTGTGTTTAGTTCAGCAGTCAATCCACGGGCAGTTTTTAATCTATTAGGTTTACTGATGACAATTAAATACTTTTCCTAGCGATGTTATATTTTCGTGTGTGCTCCTGAGCGTGGATGATCATCATATGAGCCTGTATTTTGTTACCGGTGTATGGTTTTGACCATTCCGTTGATGGAAATCTTCAATTTCTTTGATATTTTTTGGACACTATTGCCTTCCTAATCCAAAGTGATCTTTACCCTGATTCATAAGGAATATGGCACTTTGGGGCCATTTTCAATTACTTTCGTTGCGTATACTACCTTCATACAAATGAAATTACAAGTGAACATAACTGTAATCAAAGTACTTCTAAACAGTCGTGCCGTCTAACGCCATCACCTGGCGTGTATAGTAGAACTACTTGGGCAGATGAGGTCAGTTTATATAAACCAAGCAATATCAATATATATGTATACGTAGATACAATAATTATATGTAGAATACGGTGTCATTAATCGTTAGTTGAGCATACTATTCTATATTCTAACCAATAACTCACACACATCACTCCCATCTTGCTCCATTATATTACGCAGCATGTCTCCAAACTTCTGAAGTGTACTGTAGTTAATAAAATAGAAGTGGTCAAGTGAGGAAACTATCAGCACTGAAATGTGTTCACAACACGATTTGGTTACTAATGTTGCAGATAACCAAAGAAAAATCGGAGAGGTTAAATAATGATTGAAAGTAATGACAGAGAGGGCAAACCAAATGAATGAAAAATCAGATAAATTGCTGGAATTTAAATTTATAAAATAATGTGAATTGTGACAGTGAGGAAATGAACAGGAAATCTATAACACTAATAAGTCACAATACACTTCTGGAATATACTCACAACACACAAACATAAACCACACCACACACAAACACACACGCACACATACGCGTGTGGCAAGGCAGTCTGCTCCAAACAGCTACTGTCAGATATTGTAGCCGCAACATTTGGTGCTGAGCAGGACAACCCGAAGCGATTCTTCGAGAAATCGAAGAAATCATCTTGAAGATAAGAAATCATTTCATAGAAATTAAGGGTGTAAATAATCCGAAAGTGCCTTAGAAACTGGACAGCGGCATTGTTAAGAATGATACTGTCAGGAGATAAAACATACAGTGCGTTTAGAAATTTGTTACTAACAGGAGCAATCGGTTCAAAATCAAAACAGCATCGAACAACAGTAACTCGATTGTTGATCCACCTAATGAGCAGGTAAAACATCCGGAGCAATTGAATACTAGCAACACCTACAACCGAGCGAGATGGCTCCGCAGTAAAGTGTGAGGCTCGCATTTGGGAGATCGTGGGTTCGATTCCCGTGGCCGACCTTTCTGACCAATGGGTTATTCGGGTGTTTCTCTGGATTACCAGGCGAATGCTGGAAAGGATAATTACATCTCCCGAATTTCCTGCCCCTCCATTTTGCTTCATGAATCATTTCATTCCTTCATCCCGTTGGTTCTTTCAGGATCGCAAGTGTCAGCGAAGGCATTAAGTGCAGCTAGGCAGGGATAATATGCACATAGGAACTCTTTTCGTCCCTCGTTGTCCATGGGATCTATCTGTCTAAGGGGGCGGTATCCAGGGACGTTGGACCCCGCGCCGAAGTCACCCTAAGATGGCCCCGGAAGACCCAAAGACTTCGAGGTGCCGTCAAACAATGGAAACCTTAGGAACTTCTGTCATTGTCTCTACTTATTGTCTGGAGCTGGCTCCCCGGTGTCTCTGCCCACTTCATCCTTCCTACCGGAGGTGCCCCCTTGGAGGCATAGGTACAATAAGCCTGGCTCCAGTGCTGAAACTCCTCCGTATTTCTCATTCCTGTAATAACTATGGATATTTCGGGCGTGATAGAAATGCTGCTTTCTAAACAAAAGAAAGGCAACGCATATGCAATCAGATGTGTTGAACAAAACGTGGAAATAAGAGACCGTACAGAAAATATGGAGCAACAATGAGGACAACCTGTCACCGTAGAAAGCAACCGAAATAAAAAATTCACACATTTTAAAAATCAAAATTTCCAAAGGGTAAGGGTACAAAAATAAGTCAATATAGAATGGGACACTGAGAACCCCAGCAGTTGAGGAACCTCCATAAATAAAACACATTTAATTTAAGCGATACCACGGGATGAGGAACAACCAAGATTTACTATCCCAAATGGTTAATGGACGCGGTAGAAATGCACAAGTGGCAACGGTACTGTATGCCCACGACAAGAAGGCTAGAGGGGAATGAAGGGCAGAGGGGGTTTGAACTGTGTATCTACTCCGGTAGCAGACCTGTTTACCAGGAAATGAGTATATGAGAGTGCATATTTCTAGCTATGGGTGAGTAATGTGACAACATTGTGTATTTTAAACGAGCCTAGCATTCTTGTCATACTCGGAAACTAGGCATAAACACCGCGCGGGAAGCAAAAAATGATTACGCTACACATTCCTAAGACTTGCCTTCTTGTCCTGGGCACACAGTACACGTATGTACACAATATGCATATCGAGGTGCACGATACCAAAGACGTTTCCGAGAATCTCGAAGGAACTACCAAACTCCAAGGCAATACATGAAAGCTCCGAACGTGAACAGGAAGAAAACCTCGTATTTATCACAAGTAACGCAACAGAAACGACTGACAGGAACGTCACGATTCCAACAATAACTGGAATAACCATGCAGTTAAACCAGAGCGAGGCCCTGTGCCAAGGCTCCGTAAATTTGGATACCACAATTCTGCCCGAAGTAGTCCCTTAACCGTGCAATAGCGAATTAAGGGAAAAGGAATTTATCTACAATCATATGTTTTAGGAAAACAGTTCTTGGTTCCAGTACATACAAGAAGTAGAAGATATTAATGATATTTCAAGTCCTACGATAGGATTTCCTCCAACATAATTAATCTTAACGCGAGACTAAGTCCATTAATACGAAATTTACCAGATGCTCTAATATCAGAATACGATTAATTATCCCAACAAAAGTGCAAGATAGCATATGAGTAACCATATTAGAAAGCTGAAAACCGTAAAAATCAGATAAAAAGGAGAAAAACGAAATAGAATCCAGCTATAGGTAACAAAGTATTAGTAAAGATCCCGCTGATGTATATGACATTTCTAAAACATTCCAACTAGTAAATTAAATCAGCAAACAAGTTATAGCGACATAAAATATACAATCGCTCAAACGGTATGAAGAACAGGAGGAACCTAAAGCAACCTCAGCATTATTATAGCTAATATTGTGAGATTTCTAGATGAGAAGAATATGACACATAAAAAGCCAAGAAAATTAAACTCTCACCACAAACAAAAACACAATATAGTAACACAAACAATAAAACACATGGTGTAAACAAAAGTTTTCATTATAAAAGAATTGCATTCATTGTTAATTATTTATGTTACATAAAACGTACATGTATATTTATGCTAAAGTAGAAATGTAACTTAAACATTTAGAAATTTCGAGAGGGAATTTGACAAAGCTATTTTCTTTAAAATAATGTTGGAAAACGGAAAAATATTGCTATGCAATGAAAATAAAATATAAATCTTATTGTATGTAAATAGGCATTTGAAACGACATCTAATTTGTCATAAATTAATTCATAGAATAATGTTTAAATCTTGTAAATATTAAAGACAAACAGGGAGAAGTAGTAACACGAAATTAATGAAATAAAAATAATAATTCTATCAGGGAAAAAAAAAAAAAAAAAAAAATTGACCAAAGTAATATTGTGTAGCAAGATCTCTAGAAAAAATTTAAACATGAAAAAGTAATAAATAGCGTGTAATATAAATATATTGCGACTTTGGGTTTTTCAAAAGGATACGGACGAGAGGGACCGAGTGACCTTGGATACGCCAAGTGGCTGTGTATGTACGTGGCCGTAATAATGGCGGTAAAACACAAAGGAAAGGTCCGAGACTACAGGGCAACTAGTGACTGTGTGTATGTGATCGAACAGCTCGATAATACCGTCCAGAAGCTTCCACTTAATTCCGTTCAGTCATAGTTGCACGTGTGTATAGAGGGTTCTTGAAGGTCACGTGACTACAGCTCCAGTATAAATAGGGCAGACACAGTCAGTAGCAGTTAACTGGGTGAATGATAGAGTGGGTGTTAGTTCGAGTTAGTTTAGAGTTGAGTTGTTTAATGTGTTAGTCGTGTACAGTTAGTTTTTAGTTACGTGAGTGAGTCTGCCAGCCTGTCAGCGAGCACGTATTTGTCGTAGAGTGATTGTATCGTAATAGTCAAGAAACAACAGTGAAAGTGGATTGCAATAACAGAGAATACTATAATCTGTGTTAGCAACGAGAAGGAAATTGTGCATTTGAAGCCAAAGTTAGAGGAAAATTGAGTGCTAGAAAGGTAAGAGGAGTTCGTATTTTGTTACAATATTATGTTAATCTGTGAATGTTATGAACAGTTGAAAGTGCGGAGAAACTGAGAGAAACCAGCAATATTTTCGTATTGTACTTCATAGGGGAGGAGTAACACACTTTCAACAGACGCGAAAGTGAATTTGGACGCGGCAGGCGTGTCAGATCAACGCAGAAGATGCAAGGCGTAGAATAATCTCAAGATATATAGTACAATGTTTAATATTGCGAGCTGTTGAGCAAACAAAGAATTATAGTAAGTTAGATTTAAACCTACGTGGGAAAAGGCTCCATATAAAAATAATATACCCTCCGTCAAATTGACCACGTGGAGTAAAATAATTACATTACATTGAAAAGTACCTTGGTTTACGTAGTCACGAAGTACATAATTATTCCCAGGAATTATTGCAGCGAAGTTTAAAGGTTAATTTCCTGATAATAATATAAATTGTATTAAGTAACTTCGCTTCATCAAAGATATAGGGTCGCATACTCTTACATTTTTCTATCAACGAACGATGTATCGAATTTTGCCGTTTCTTGGGTTTTGTTAGTAGACAGAAATAAGTAAAAACAAATTAAGCATCTTATACTAAATAAATAGTTCAGAACTGTAATTATATTCTGTTGGTAATTTTCGTGAACTAAGGATCGGGTTACTCTATTATTGTTTAAACTTAGGTGTTTTTGCGCTAGCATTACCAATTGTTACTTTAGACCTACCTTCTGTAATTTTTTAGATTGTCTTTTAATTTTGTGAATAAAGACATGCAGTTAATAGTTATTGTCAATAACTGTTTCTACTACTGAATTGTGTAAGTGTTTCAAAGTTTTCATTGTTGATCTTTTTGAGAAACAATGAAATGTAATGGTAGTCGTAAAGTACTGCCCCGTCTGTATGTGATTCATGTAAAAAAGTGAAAAAGGAATAGTTGAATAATGTTAAGTATTACTTTTATTAACCTGACAAGATACAATACCATATTTTAAAAGCAATGTTTTTCAAAACTGCTAAGACATTTTACCAGTGGTGGTCACCTCCGTTCGTAATATAAGTTCTGGGATAAGGATTCGCATAACATATAATATGATTCATGTAAAAACGTAAAAAAGGAAAGTCAAATAGTGTTATAGATTACCTTTATAAACATGACAAGATATACTGCCCAATTATAGAACAAATTTGTTACTAGTGGTGGTCACTATTAAGCACCCCCCCTCCCCTTGGTAATCTAAGTTCTGGAATAAGGCTTGACATTTCTAGGGTTAAAGGACCAGGAAATTTATTTGAATTACTTTGACAATTTCAACAGTATTTCTACATAAACGGCAATATAAATACGTAATACATTACTTGAATTATTAATCTAGTAATTAAGAGCCAAATATCCTTGACACTCAGTTGGGCGCCATGTGTCTCATACTCTAAACAGCTAGCCAACCAATACAGACATTATATTAGCCCCGCAAACCTTCTTCAAAGTTCTCTAAATAGCACCACACCATTGGTCTGAAATGAATATTTTGGACACCACGCTATGATACTGTGCGTTTATTCCTCCTTTAGCACTTTCCACACAGAAGTCTTGGAAACATTAAGCTGACTAGCAAATACACGGGTACCCACTGATGTCGTGTCAACCACACCATCCAATATCATCTCAAATTCTGGTGTTCAAATAGTTCTTTGTTCTGGTCAGCTCTCTGTGACTTTAATGCGCCAGTGTCTCTTAAGTTTCAATCTACAACAGTAAATTTCTTACAATTCAGCCAGTGCTTGTTGGGAAACTTCTCTTGGTACATTCGCTCGACTCTCCGGGGCGCTACATTCTGACGCACCATACATTAAATGTATGTCAATAGTTCCTGTGGCGAATAATGCTCCATCTTCGACAGTCAGTCATGCACTCCAAACAAAACAAATAAGAAATGAAAGTGCAGGCAGTTTGCTATGAAAATTAAAGCAGCTTTAGAAACATCCCTTACATTCACTTTCAAGAACACCTGGTGTCCAAAATATTAATTTCTGACCACAGGTCCCAATGTCAAGATGCTCAGTTTAGAAGTTCCTATCACCTGTATAATTTTGACCCTAAAGGTGGGACATCCTGTACATTAAAACTTAGACAATTCTTGTTCTAAATCACAATCCTCATATGAAACAAAAGACGTCAGATATTATCATGTCCAGTTACTCGTAGTTACATGTTTGTTCTAAATTGTTACTTTCCGGATAAGCCATTACTTTGAGTATTGTAGTAGATATTTTAAGTTATAATTTGTCACATATAATTTATGTACTACTTTCTGTAGAATTCTTCAGAATCTGAGAGAATAGCTTGCCCGTCAACAAATATTATTGTAGCTAAATTAAAACAACCTAATTTAGAATGTTCATTTAGCTGTCTTTGCCATTTATCTATGGAGCATGGGTATAAATATTAAATATTTATCCCTTTTTAATATAAATATGCTTTTATCAAAATGCCTCTGTAATGAAATAACATGCTACAGAAACTTAAATTTACAAAACCTTTAAGCCATCGCCTGAATTATGCAGTCTCCGAAATCACAAAATCTCATAGACTAGGAGGAACAACTATATTACAGTAATGATTTTAACTTTCAGCTTTGGCTGTAGATAACACTAGGATTATTTCGCATTCAGATACAAAACTCATGGATTATGAATTGCGCAGTTAGAACAAAAGCGGATGGAGACAGGAGAACACGCGCGGTTGCAACATTTTCAGACGTTGCCATGCGTCGTGGTAAAGTTGGCAACTAATTACAATAGTTAGGTTAAGAGTAACATCTCTCGCATGACTGCATAAGACCAGTCCATCAGACATCAGGTGGGAAGTATGTAACGGTCGAGTTTTGGCTTTAATTAGTAACGGTATGTCACCAAATGAACAGAAACTCCTCAGTATACAATGTTGAGTTAACATGACATTTTGTTAACCAATTATGTAATCTCTGTAGCAGAGCAAAACACAGGGAACCCTATACCACAAAAAAAAAAAAAAAAAAAAAAAAAAAAAAAAAAAAAAAAAAAAAAAAAAAGTTTAAATCTTTATTAATGGCAATTCATTCACATTCTTAAATATTACACCCTAATATAATTTATATATATATATTTTTTAAAATCTATGCAGAAGTAAAATAGTACCTACTAAAAATTTTAAAGCTAAATTACAATCCAACTCTAGTGTTAATTAATCCACTATGCCTAATATTTTCAACATAAGACGCATTCATCAAACCTTATGGATTAGTACTTTGAATATTTGTGGCAGTATTCTCGTAGATTTGATAAATATGATTTAATGGTTATCCTGCATTCTGAATAAAAATATTTTTGAAAAAACTTATGTCTTATTAAAAACGTACATTTAAACAGTTGTACAGTTTTGAAATGTTTGCTAAACCCTTTTAAGTTTGTTCCCAACAAACTCCTGGTATACGTCTGGTTTACATAAAAGCAGGTTGAGGTTTTAAGAAATTAAAATATTCTTAGCAATTTTGGCATAAAGGGGGTCTAGGGTAACCTTAAGAACCTTCGCAATTCTCAGTATAAAGTGTTCCTCAGTTTTATAAGTTTATAAACACATTGAAGCCCAGGAAACAACATTCATTAAATCACGCCCACATATTTTGTCTTACCACTCATACTCAGTAATAAGTAGAGAAAATAATATACATCACACTGAGATTTAATAACAGATGCATGTTTTGAGATGCCTTATCCTTTCACTTTATCGTCTACAGTTTTATACTAAATAGAAACTATTATAGGTATTCCAAAAAAATGTCAAAATACATTTTTCAGGCATTCTGAATTCAAAGTAAATATTTTTAAACACCATTCAGCGCGCGCATCGTGTGTGTGTGTGTGTGTGTGTGTGTGTGTGTGTGTGTGTGTGTGTATGTCTGTGTGTGTATGTGTGGAAGTGTGTAAATCAACACCATAACTAAAAATCTGATGTGTTGCACTCACAGGACTTTCTCTACTCTTGTGCTAACCATCCCTACAAACCCTAATTCCTATATCCTCTTCGTGTTAGTTAAGATAAACATTTGTACAAATTATCTTATTGCTTATTTCCTTGTAGGTGCAAGGGGAATGTTATAATAAAGTAGGCTTTGTGCGATAGTCAAATCTTTTAAAGCTTTGAGATTCCGTTGTCTTTGCACACTTAACATACAAAAATGAACAACGATGATCCATTTCATGAAAGTTCCAAGTTTCGAAACTCACACACATAACAAGGAATATCTCCGAAATGGTTAACCCTAAAAGAAAATTTATTGAGACATAACTTGTGTATTTTAGCAAGATCTACATTTTTTGTATAGTATGATTTGGTCTATCTCTAACGGTTTACCAGTTATGCAAAAGTCATCCAGAGTAAATACGACTACAGGAGCTATAGCCAGAAAATTCAAAATAGACATTTCATTTGTCATCAAAATATCTAAAGCATATGGCATTTTAATCAAAATCGTTAGAGCTATTTTCAAGAAAATCAAAATTTTCGAAAAATTTTCCATGTAAAGGGTACTTTAGGGTGGGGCTATTTTCTTCAAAATCGTCGTGTCGCATCCTTGAAAGACATTAAACTTAAATACCAACTTTGGTTTTTAACCGACTTTTCGTTTTTGAGTTATGCTGTCCACAGACTGACACACAGACACACAGACGCACACACGGACCATTTTCTAAAACTGCTTTTTTGGATTCAGGGGGGCTCAAAACATATATTTGCGGTGAAATCTCGACATCGAATTTTTGGGTGGAATACAATCTTTGCCCTACTTACCAGTAGAGAAAGCAAAAATGAGTATCGATGTTGCATTTCACGAAAGTTTAAGTTTTACGAAACTGACACAAATAACAAGGAAATAACAAGTGAAATGTTTCACTCCACAAAAAAAAAAAAAAAAATTATTTGGATATAAATTGTGTGTTTTTGTATAGTGAGATGGTCTATCTCTTACGGTTTACGAGTTACGCAGTCACGCAGAGTAAACAAGATTACATAGGCAATAGAATTCAAAATATACATTTCATTTGTCATAAAAATATCTTAAACATATGTCATTTTAATTAAAATAATTAGTCATTTTAAAGATAGTTAAAATTTTCTAAAAATGTTCCATGTAAAGCGTAGTTTAGGATGAAGCAATTTTCTTTAAGACCTTCGAGTCGCATCCTTGCAAGACATTAAACTTAATACCAACTTCGATCTTTAACCGACTTTTCGTTTTTTGAGTAATGTTGTCCACAGACTGACACATAGACACACACACACACACACACACACACACACATACACACACACACACACACACACACACACACACACACACACGGACCTTTTTCCAAAAATGCTATTTTTGGATTCAGGGGCCTCAAAACATATATTTCCGGTGAAATCTCGACAACCAATTTTTGGGTGGAATACAATACTTCATATAATTACCAGTAGAGAAAGTAAAAAAATAGGACTTGGCTAAATATAAAACTCTTAAAAAATTCCTCCCCACAAACTTTACATAGAAAAGCTGTATTACTTTTGATTTTCTCAAAAATGAATCTGTGAAAATTTCGATTATTATACTATATGTTTAAGCTGTTTCAATAGAAATGAAATATTTATCTTTCATTATGAATTCCTGGAGCAGCCATAAATTGGTAAACCGTTAAAGATATACCAAATCTTAATAGAGATATCTATGTCCCATTAAAGCACACAATTTAAATCAATTAACACTTTTGTGGCATCAACCTTTACCATGATATTCTTTGTTACTGGTTTGAGTTTTCAGATACCCTATACTTTTCAGAACTGCAAATCGCTATTGTTTTTCACCGTCTCTACCATGCACGTCGTAGTTTAGTAAATATTGTATTCTACACAAAAATGCCTTATCGATATTTCACCGAAAATACTTGAGTGAGGTCTCCTGTATTAAAAATCTGATGTGTTGCACTCACATGACTTTCTCTACTCTTGTACTAACCATTCTTACAAACTCTTGCTCCTATATCTTCTTCGTATTAGTTAAGATAAACATTTATACAAATTATCTTATTGCCTATTTCCTTGTGGGTGCAAGGGGAATGTTAGAATACAGTAGGCTTTGTGTGATAATCAAATGTTTTAAAGCTTTGAGATTCTGTTGTCTTTGCACATTTAACATGTAAAGAAATGAACAACGGTGATCCATATCACGAAAGTTCTAAGTTTTCCGAAACTCACACACATAACAAGGAATATCTCCTAAATTTTTAACCCTGCAAGAAAATTTAATGGGACATAACTTGTGTATTTTAGGAAGATCTACATTTTTTGTACAGTATGATTTGGTCTATCTCTAACGGTTTACCAGTTATGCAAAAGTCGTCCAGAGTAAATACGACTACAGGAGCTATAGCCAGAAAATTCAAAATAGACATTTCATTTGTCATCAAAATATCTCAAACATATGACATTTTAATCAAAATCGTTATAGCCATTTTCAAGAAAATCAAAATTTTCGAAAAATGCTCCATGTAAAGGGTAGTTTAGGCTGCGGCTATTTTGTTCAGAATCTTCTTGTCACATCCTTGAAAGACATTAAACTTAAATAACAACTTTGGTTTCTAACCGACTTTTCGTTTTTGAGTTATGCTGTCCAGACTGACACACAGACACAGAGACGCACACACGAACCTTTTTCTAAAACTGCTTTTTTTTGGATTCAGGGGGCCTCAAAACATATATTTCCGGTGAAATCTCGACATCGAGTTTTTGGATGGAATACAATACTTCCCCTACTTACCAGTAGAGAAAGTAAAAAAGAAAGTGTGTGTGTGTGTGTGTGTGTGTGTGTGTGTGTGTGTGTGTGTGTGTGTGTGTGTGTGTGTGTGTGTGTGTGAACAGCATAACTCGGAAATGAAAATGGGATAAGTACCAAACTGGGTATTTAAGTCTACTTTCTTCCAATGGTACGACGCAAAATTTTCAAGAAAATTCCTCTCACACTAATTACCCTTTGCGCGGAACTTGTTTGGAAATTTATATTTTTTCAAAGTATTGTGCCGAAGGTTTTGATTAAAATATCGCACTCTAAGATACTCTGAGGCAATAAAATATATATTCTGAGATGTCTTCTACCCACCTACGAAGTCCTGCCTAACTTAGCCTAGCAGCGAAAACATTATAATTAAGGAGTGAAATTTACAGCCCATGAACTATTAATTTATATCAAATAATATTTTTTGCAGCATTAGCCGTTTTCTCAATATTTTGTAGTTATATTATTTTCACATTTTTTGTAAGCGTAAGAGGTGTTTTTGACCCAACATATTTGAAAAATTCATCTTGGATTGTTTCTCTCGCAAGACCTCGTTACTGCAACTTGCGCAGTTTCATTCGTTCATGCATCGGATTGAGCAGTTGAAAGGTATTTCTTCTTCTAGTTTATGTCGCTTTAAGTATGTGGTCATATCTCGACGTATCTATTAGGAGATATCTTGGATCGGTTTGTAGCTGACTGTTAGGCTTCTAGGTCTCATCCTTGTCAAATGCTTTACTTGTCCACAGAGGCCTTACTGCTAACCAAAAATTATGATGCTCATTCAAGAGATCCTTGATTTCATTCATGATATAATCTAATTGTTAAAATTAAGATAAATAATATTCTTGTAATTGTGCACATCTGATTTTATAAGTGCTGGACAGATGACTAGGGTGTTGTCCAGCTTACATGTTTTCACTATCTCTGGATAGATGGCAGTACACTGGTCAATACCACCACGTTTACTATTGTTTGAACTTCAGGATGAATTTGGACCCGTGGTATTAAATATCCAAATACTTACCTAGACAACTGAGAGATACCACGATGAAAACGCAGTCAGATTGGTCGGCTCATGGAATTTGAGCCCGATATCTCTCAAATGCGAGTCAAAGTCTGAGCCATCCCGCTCGGTAAGCTGTTAGCGTACTAAATACAAGCAAACACTTATTACTGCATTCGGATTCTAGACAAAATTGTATGTAAATAACATAAAATGAAACAATCATTATCACTTTTTGAACGGGTACTATAATACACGAAATGTCTTTGCGAGTTTCGTAATAGAAAAACCCTTGTGAGTATATCATTTTTTAATATTGCTTTAAAGTGATTATTATTTGTCCACAGTGCAAATTAAAGTTCAGATATTAGGAGTTATATGGAAACTTTTGAACTGCAGTTTTGAAAATTACTTTCAAACTATTGTTGAAATTAAAAATGTAAAAGCACAAAAATTAATATTCTTTTGAAGAAATGGATTAATAAAATGGCTCTCGTGTTTAGCTTTACCTTAGTGGCATAGGACGGAAATAGAATTTACGATTTAATTTTAGTTCTTCACTTGGAGCCATGGGTTTAACAAAAAATAATTTCATGTTATGCAGCTTATTAGAAAGACCAAACTGTTTAAACGTAACTTTAATCGTCACAGAAAGTAATGAAAGTGCCTTGTAATATAGACCAGAGGCATGTGGCCGGATTCATGGTCCATCCTTAAGCGTGAACTGAAATCTTCAACTTATAAGCTCACTCACGGTGGGTGACTGCTTAAAGCGGTAATGCCGTTTTGCGTACCCCTGCACTTGAAGATAGAACAAGTTTATTCCCGGTTTCTATAGGTATTAGCTCAGTGGTAGAGCATTCGACTGCAACGTTCAAGAGAGAGCAACAGCCGCCATCAAAGCATCGAGGACCTCCATCCGCTGTCCCTAGAAACCGCAATGACTATTCAATTGCGCAATATCCCCAATAGTAACGTAGGGGATCGAGCTGACTTGGGAAAAAACTATCTTCTGGTGACCTAAAAAGGATATACCAGGTAAAAGCCTGCTTCCTAAAACGAGTGCTGAGAGTTGGCATAACAGCACCTTCTACATCGAGGACCTGCGACTTACACTGCCATATACAAGAGCCTCAGATAAACACAGAGCTGACAGAAGAAGGAAACAGAACGGAATCGACCCCGAGTTTTATGGCACAGACGCCATGGTATACAGGAACTGGACGGGGGAAAACCAGGATTCCACCATAAAATATGTGTCACTGAAAGATTCCACGAGCCAGGTGAGGCCTGTGTCTGCAAACTTTGCAACCAAACCTGTGGCAGATACCACATTGTGCAGCGGAACAGAAGGAAAATATCAATGACAAACTATGCAAAAGGCTATTAATGCTCAATAGAGTGACACTCTGAATTATTAATATAGGTAGTGAGCAGCGACAACAGCCGTGTTGATTCCCGTTTTGTATAATACTGAGCAATAAAACACCTGTTGATTCTCCTAGTGACGCTTCGCTCGTCAGGTCAGGTTGCACTGTGTATTGTGTCAGAATGCAGTTCAGCTAAGAGCCCTTCGCTAGTCTGATAAAGGTTGAAAGGAGCCTGCAACTGTGCTGTGGCAGTGGAGTTTGGTGCATGAAGTGAAAATGGTAAGAAGCTGTTGGTGACGGTTATCAATTCTGTTCCCATAAGTGTCTCATCGATGGCATTGCTAGATACAAGTGTACTTCGAGAAGATGTAAATGTGTTATAAAATTGCATTCTATAAGTTATGTTGTAGATTCACAATTACATAACAATGAGAAGGGTGACTGGTATATTAAACCAGCAGAGAGTAGGTAGTATTGTAAAGCGAAGGTTGATAAAATATTGTGTAAACGCCTCTCTAAGCTTATAAGTACGCCTCGAGTTAACTAATGGTAACGCTAATACAGTACATGATTTGTCCCAAATAAGAAAACATACATGCCACTCGATTACCCAAACTTCCGAAGTTAACCAATAACTTACCAGAGTTACAGGAGACACTAGTGGAACGTGTTTTATTAGTGAACGACTCTGGCAAGAATATTGTGAGTTTCTCATATGAAAGCAATTTAAATTTTCTTCAAGATTCGAGAACTTTAGTTATAGAAGGGACCATCAAGAACTGCCCTAAACTGTTCCACACACATTTACAATTCATGGTGTTCAAGAGAAAATTATTTTCTTTTTGGGGTCATATAACGAAGCTTTGTCCTTAATTGCAAGAACATCAATCCAAATCTTAGATACGTACCTTTGAGACACAGGCAGTCAGCTAGTCGCGTGTGCTTGTCCCCAAACGAGTACAAAAGTCTGCTCATTCCTATATTCACAGATAGCATCTACTAATTGATGTAAGGCATTCCACTCACCTGGTAGAGACATTGAAGGGTGTTGAAGCTGAACCTTACACTAAAATGAAAAACTACAAGAAAAAAATGTCCATCAAAAATGCGGGACAAACTAAATTGCCTAAGGAACAAATGAAAAAACAAAACTGTCTAATTCTATTATTATTCATCATAAATTGAAAAAAATCTGCAAAATCTTCTCCCATCTTAATGAGTTTATTTCTTATACTTGATAGTTGTAACTTTGCATAGGATATATTATATCAGCCAAACATTTTCACCATACCTACTGCACGTAGGCCAATGACGCCTGTAGTGGGCAGAGGTGGGGGACGCAGCGGCTGGGCGGTAGGCCTTGGCCCCTTGTGGGCTGTCGCGCCGGGGTTTAACTTTAACTTAACTGCACGTAGGCAGTTCTAAATCTGTGTAAAATGGGAAGGAAAATATTATGACTCTTCCTAATTGATGGGAATCAGCACGTCTGCTATGCAGTAAATATGATGGTAAGTAATGGGAATCAACACGTCCATTTTGGAATCAATTCGGGTCCAGCCACGTAAAGATGTCTGCAGTTCAAAGATGTGTATTCTGTGAACACTTGCAGTCCTAGAAGACATGGCAACATGCAAAGATCTATATTTCCATTCTGGAACGCCATTGATAATTTAGCAAGGAACGCATTTTGACTGTTAATAAGTTTGATACATCCTTCCATTTTGTTGGCTGCTACTGAAGGAATACCACGTGTTGGTTTCTAAGAGCTCCTACACAGTTTGCTGTTTTGCCTTTTTGAGAGAAATGACTAGGCAAGCAATACAGGAGAAGGTACTTGCCCGCGGACAACAAAGTACTCAACAGATTTGCATTTCTACTGGTTAGGAATTGTGTGTTCAACCTTACTAAATTTCAACTTATTATCTTTTCTTCTCGAAGAGTTGTTATGTGAATAATTAACATTCATTTAAACCACATGAAAAAAGGTTGTAGGAAAAGCAATTAACTTGAGACAGTACAATTGACAGTAAAGTGAAATTCAGGGTTTAATTAGATTCTATCGTGTGAAAATAAAAGAAACAACAGTTTCTTGTGGTGGTGAGAGGTTAGGTTTTAATATAAAGGAGAAGATACCACTGATTACTGTTAAAAGTGTAAAATAATATGAAGTGAGCCTTTATTATACGAGACCTATTTTTAAAGTAAGTACCGTTTAAATATTTTGCCTCTGCATCGCTATGAAGCTAGATCAGCGATGTGTATTTTGAATACGAGAAATCTTACGTCAACAAACATTCAATAGGAAATAGTGTGAGGTTTATTGAGGAACACTTATGAGTGACAATACCGGGCCACACTAACCAATCAACCTGAAGACCTGATCACATCATTTGGTTGGGAAAAATTTCACCACCCTTCAGTTCATGCAATGCGGATTGGCACCAAGTGGTTTTCATATGATTCTTCATTTGAAGAAGCTCCTTAGTGGAAAACATGTCAACGATGATAATTAGGGAACGAAAGGTTCCGGAATATGGACTCTAGGAAGTGGGAGGGGTCAGTCTGTTACATGATCACAGCATAGACGAGACCAGGTACAGTCGACGCACGAATGTTGTAAATAACGTTGCGTAACTTACATTCAATGATGGCTCCATTTTCAGTAAAGTATTCACTCCCAAATTCTTGTACAAGTTCAGCAATACTTGAAAATTTCAACGGATTACTCGCATCCCTAATATCTGTTCTTGCAGCCGAAAAGTTTTATGAGCATACATCATGAAATATTTCGCAAGTTCCTAATCTTCCATTATTACTGTGTGGTGGTCAGCTTATATAGATATCAGTGCTCAGGCGCAAATCAAGTGAGCGAATAGACAATCTTAAATTGGTTTTATATGTCAAACGTGAACTGAAACGCAGCTCTAAAGGACCACTTGCACTTTAATAATGTGAATGAATGTGGCCCACAGCACTCATTTCACTTACGCTTGTATGCCACTTTTTACACTACATAATAGATTAAGGTTTGTGGCCAAAATACCTTTCAACTTTCTTACTTTGGGATGGGAGTTGGGGAGTAGACGAAACTTTCTAAATGACGAACGTAAACGCAGTCTTAAAACTATATTTTCTGGAGTAAGCGCAACATAACGATTCTTAAAGTGATATATTAAGGGTGTCACAAACCATGAAAAAGCTATAAAAATCGATTGAGATAATGTATATCTGTGAACAAGTGGGTTCTTTCTAATGGTATTAGTATATACTGTGACGCCGGCCGAGCGCGGTGGCTGGGCTGCTCCACACTCTGTCGGTACGCGTATCAAAGGCGCTCAAGGTCAGGCTGCCTCGCGCGACTGTTGTGAACACCTGACAACAATCAGAGCAGAACTAAAAGGGGGTTTTCTAGATCATTCGAGAAGTGTGCGGCGGCCGGCGCATCTTTAGAAGATAGAGAAAGGGCAACGTTACGTCATCTCCTTTATGTAAGGAGGCGAGGCGGCGGGAGTCAGTTCAGCTCAGCTTTTGGTATTAGTGTGTAGGTGGTTTTTTGTAGTGTTTGAAACTCACTTTTAATACTACGGCACCGCAGGCGGTGACACTGCTGATACATGGAATGAACATGGAGCACCGGTGGAATGAGATGGTGGGGGAAACCGGAAAACCCGGAGGAAACCAGCCCCAGCGCCACTTCGTCCACCACAAATCCCACGTGCGGTTACCTGGGATCGAACCCGTGTCGCTTTGGTGAGAAGTGAATGGTCTAACCACTCGGCTACGGCGCGGCCGTGTGTGTGTGTGTGTGTGTGTGTCTGTGTGTGTGTGTGTGTGTGTGTATGTATGTATGTATGTATGTATGTATGTATGTATGTATGTATGTATGTATGTATGTATGTATGTATGTATGTGTCAGCTGCGTGTGTATGATGTAGAAAGGAGTATAGCAAATCAGTTAATGAGCGTTGTGTGATCGTATTGTCAGTGCCGGCCCTTCGAGAAACAGAGAAAGTGAAGAAAAACAGAAAATTGTATATTATGGATACCAGAAGAAAACAGTTGTGAATTGCAATATCCAGAGGACTGTGTTAACGTCATTAAAATAAAACTATTGTTGTGCATTAAGATAGAAGAAAATAAAGTAAGAAAAAAGGTAACTGGGCTGGACACACGTCATTTGTTACAATACTATATTTTAAGCCAAGTACTGACTCAATGGACTTTTCACGGTTTACATACTGAACTAGTAGCCTGCTGATAGTAACTGCAATTTCAGTTCAAGAACTAAAAGGTAAGCTTCTAAGAAACAGTTTAGGAAATGTAGCAAATGTAAGAACAGCGTGCGGCACCTACGGAGGAACAAGAAGGGAAGTACAAAATGCAGTTATTCATTAGTACGTACTATCTTTCACAAAAGTAAATACTCAACTTCAGTGAGATATACGTGTCACCTAATTCTCAGGCATATTTGTACAGATGGTATGAGAATTAAATTAGCTCTATGCTTCCCTTGCTGTTCGGAGGACATGGCAGCCATGTCACCTTACAACTCACCTCGCAGTTTTGAAAAGTAATATGTCAGCAGTACTTCTACATTAACGGGCAAACATTGCAGATTCAAATTTAGTCCACTAGAGAAAATATGTTCTTATGGTGTTTCTATCAAAATGTGGACTAGAACTAAAAATGATTCCAATGTTGGGTGATAGACTTAAAGACGTGAGTTTAATCACTTAGACTTAGACCAAATTCGTGCATTCGCTATAGCGGAACTGCCTAAGGTGTGTTCTTTCAAATCAACAGTGTGGGCTGATATTGGTTCCAATACCATTTAACATTCTTTTTTGGTTTCCTTCTTCTTTTTTATTCCTTAATGGGAACAATATTATTTATAAAACGTGTGCAGGAATATAAAATTGAACAAACTAATGCAATCTATTTCTGATAAAGCTGCTCCTTTAGGTATATTTATTCCGCACACCGTTGTAGCTTTTCCCCTCGTCCTATGAACGGTGCAGTACAATTGAAATTGTTCAACTGAACGGTTTATAGGATATTAATTGCAACTGCTGAAAATAAAGCAGGAAACACGCCTACCTCAGTCGTCAATCATTCCTCCCGAAATTAATATTTCGCTTTAAATATTCACATTCAAAAGTATCTATAAATTTTGTAGACTATTACAATATTAAAATACATAAGCGTGTAATAGTGCAAACTACAATATTTGGATGCCAGTGAATAATGTAATTAATGATACACTAAAGACGATACACTAAAGACGAGGATCGAACCCCCGGCAGCTAGCAATTATGAATTTCACAGTCAACGGCGAAGCGCTCTAGGTTATTCTTCATTTGAGAATACGCGCTGTATCATATGTCACTAACTTGGCAGCTAATTTCACTGCAAGGCGGAAAGTTCGTTTGCACCTTTAGAAATGGTTTAAATTTTTTTCCTAGGTATTCACTTACATTTATTTAGAGGAATAAGAAAACAATATTTCTATAACAAGCACTAGAATCGCGGTGTTCAGTGTGGAATTTAAGTGCGTTTAGTTTATTTTTATTAATGACAGGCAAATGACATTAAAATCGCTAATATCAATAATTAGTTTATATTTATTATCTACTCAGAATATACGCCTATCTTCAAGAACAAGAACGTCTTTAAGACGTTACCTGTCCTGTATGCTTTTAAAAAGCCTCACTTTTGAAACATTTATGTTATTTAATATTTCTAGCACTTACTGTAAGAGTCTTGTTTGTTTTTGGTCTTCTGTACAAATAAAGTGATTATCACAGCACAAAGTTATGTTTTTGTAACGTCTTCTAAACAAGGAGCACCAATAATCGCTTTGATTTCATTTACGCACAGAAAATGTTTAGCTGTTTTAATGTTTAACTGTTTCATTACGCTCTGTAATATTATTTTCATTAAATTTCCTTAATGTTAGATGTTATCTTAGAAGAGGTGCTCTGCTATTTACACGCTTTATATTAGCTTCACCTGTATGTAAGTATGTAACGGAATCTTTCGACGTAATCTTCACCAACTTAAGAGCTGTGCGATTGGCTTGAAAATTTGCACACGTGTTGAGGACTGATGACAATGCAATATCATACATTTTTCCTAAGCTGCTGACCAGGATCGTCAGGATGACAGAAAATTATATCAATGTAATGGAATCTTTCGACGTAATTTTCATCAACTTACAGTCATCTGATTGACTTGAAATTTTGCACACGTGTCAATGATCGATGACAATATAACAATATTATGACTTTGTCGTAATGTCCTGACCACAATCACCAGGCTAAAAAAGTGACTTTGCTAAATTTATAATGAACGTGATCTGCACCAACTTGAGTCGTCTGATTGACTTGAAAATTTGCACACATGTCAAGGACCGATGACAATACAATAATATCATTACTATCCTAATGCCCTGTTCAGGATCATTAGGAAGAAGGTGACTTGTCTAAATTTAACACTAACTTAGATTTTTCTGACTTGAAAATTTGCACACGTATTAGGACCGATGAGAATAAAGTAATATCATGACTGTGCCAATGTCTTGACCAGGATCGTCAGGATAAAGAAGACTAAGCTAAGTTTATAGAAAATAGCACAATTATGACACCTTAGATGTCGCTAGGAAACATGTCTACATGCACTCTGAAAATTGCTTTAATTAAATAAATACATATTTAAATACATATGTATTTAATATTGATACATAATATTTATACATATTTATACCTCATAGTCCTCAACGAGTGATCCGACGACTGTACACAGATTGGGTGGCCGGAAACCTCTTAGAAGATGTCAAAAGTCTCTAACGGCAGAAGAAGATCTAGGATCTCAATGACTGAAGAGGCGGAGAAGACATCTTCGGCCCTAATGCCTTGTATTTAGGTATTGGGTTACCAAGGGCTAAAGGAAGACAGCCTTGAATAAAAATTACCGGAAGTCATGAGCCATGAGAACACAAATCCTTCACTTGACTTACCCATCTACGGGCTGATAACCCGTAATGGGGAAGTTTCCTTACTCAAAGCTTCCAAAGAATTCAGCCGGATGGATTTACTGGAAGACGACCCTAGCGAGTAAAGAATAAAAGATTTGGAATAAATGGTAGATTAAAACTACCAACATGGAATGTAAGAAGCATTAATACAAAATAAGAAGAATTATGTAAAGGATTAAAAGAGAAAAAAATCAAACAACATCAGTGACTAAAAAGAAACTAAGAGGAACTAAAGATTTAGATGGATACACAATGATATATAGTGAGGTAGAATAGCACAAACAAGCGAGAAGCGGAATAGGGATATTAATAGATCAAAAGTGGAAAAGAAAACTTGAAGGCAGAATAATAAGTGTCAAGATTTAAAACATTCAGCAATCAAGGAGTATATACCCCGGAAGAAGGTCGGAAAAAAGAAACAACAGACTTATATGAAAACCTACAGAAGGAATTATGAGCGGAATAAAACTGATTACGTAATTATTAGTGGGGTTTTGAATGCTCGAGTTGGGGATAATATGATCCCAGAAGTATTAGGAATATATGGAGAAAAATATAAAAATAATAATGAAGACTGATTGACATTGTTTGCTAATAGTAATGATTTAAACATCACAAATTCCTTTTTTAGGAAAAAAGATATCAACAAATATACATGAAGCTTAATAGATTATGTTTCAGCAAACAAAAATATTAGCAAGCAAGTACAAGCAAGCCCTACAGTGACAAAAATTAAACGTCAATTTTTCATTATGTTTTAACGTTGCCGCTAAAATGTGGCTAAAATGTGTTAAGTCAACTTAACAATGCCAAGGTTATTCGGAATGTGTGAGGAGGTTAGTAAGATTCCGCCCGGAAGATCTGTGTTTTGCTACTTACTGAATTCCATACTATCTGAGGTATATAATCACGTAACTTTTGAATTATCTGCTAAACTGCTTTCTAACGATTTCAGGTGTCTCAAAGCATTCTACTCCTAACTATATTATACAGAATGAAATTTTACAAACTTCACAACATGTAGAAGATTAGCGCTGTGCACTGAGTAAGACAATAATCTTAAACAACCTCTTCGGTGGGGCCCTAATGACTCAGATGTCCACGGGCCCTTAAACCCTACTCACTCACTCGCCACTTCGGTTTACACAGAAAGAAAGGTGAAAACTCCAAATCAAGTTTTACTTTCTCTACTGCGTGTAGTAAGTAGAAGTATTGTATTCCACCCAAAAATTCGATGTCGAGATCTCACCGGAAATATGTTTTGAGACCCCTGAATCCAAAAGGAAGCATGTTTACTAGAAGTTCCGTGTAGGTATGTATATGTGCGTGTGTGTCTGTCTGTATGTGAACTGCATAACTTACAAACGAAACGCAGTTAAAGCCAAAGTTGGTGTTCAAGTTCAATACCTTTCGAGGATGGGACAAAGATTTTGAAGAAAATTCCTCCAGCCTAAACCACGTAACATTTTTCGAAACTTTTTATTTTCTCAAAAATGGCTCTAACGATTTGATTGAAATGGCATATGTTTCAGATATTTTTATGGCAAATCGAATGAATATGTTGAATTTTCTGGCTGTAGCTCATGTAATCCTGTTCATTCTTTATGACTTTTGCATAACTGGTAAACCATAAGAGATAGACCAAATCTTACTTTACAAAATATGTAGATCTCATTAAAACGTACAATTTATGTTCGAATGCATTTTTTGTGGAGTGAACCGTTTTAGGACCGCCTCCGTAGCGCAGTTGGTAGCGCACTTGCCTCTGGCGCGGAGAATCAGGGTCCTATCCTCGGTACCAGCATGGGGATTTTATCCCCTCTGGGAGGTCTGGCACGGGGTACACTCAGCCTCGTTAGGTCCAGGGAGGATCAATTGAGGAGCTAGTAGATGGAGAAGTAGCGACCGTATAACTGGCCGGGGGGCTCGGAGCACTGCCCACGACCCGCCCTCCAGTGCTGCACCCCACCAATGACACCTGTAGTGGGCAGGGGTGGAGGACGCAGCGGCTGGGCGGCAAGCTTTGGCCCTTCATGGGCTGTTGCACTAGGGGTTTAGTTTTTTTAGAGTAGTTTCGGAGATATTCATTGTAACTTGTGTGAGTTTTGCAATACTTATACACAAGGTCGTTATTCACTCTTTTGTCCCTTGCCCGTGCAAGGAGAACCGAATTTCAAAGCCCTCATATAGCGACCAGCTTTAAAAGACTTGACTATCACTAAGTATTCTATCGCTACTGTATTCCCATATTTCCCTTGCAGCTACAAGGAAATTAGCAAAAGATAATTTCTACAAATGTTTACCTCGACTAACATGAAGAAGATATAGGAATAAGGTCTTATAAGAATAGTTAGTACAAGAGTAGAGGAAGTCATGTGAGTGCAACACATGATATTTTTTATCTACAACTGAAGCCTAAAATGTCACCAAAGCCAGCTCACACTTGCTAGAAACACCTGTTATCTAAATTCTAAGCTAGAAAGTACCTCATTGTCTTTGATCTTGAGATAGTAATAGTCATTTCTTAATTCAGTCGTTTTCTGAATGTACCTATAAGATTTTGCTGTAGGTGATAGAAGCTTTTTACTTGCTCTACTACGTAAAGTGGTGCAAGTATTCTATTCCACCCAAAAATTCTATGTCGTGATTTCACCGGAAGTATATGTTTTGAGGCCCCCTGAATCCAAAAAAAAAAAAAAAGCATTTTTAGAAACAGGTCCGTGCACGTGTGTCAGTCTGTGTGTCAGGCTGTCTATCTGTCAGTCTGTGGACAGAATAACGCAAAAACGAAAAGTCGGTTGGAAACCAAAGTTGGTATTTAAGTTCATTGTATATCATGGATGCGACACGAAGATTTTCAAGAAAATTCCTCCACCCTAATCTACACTTTACATGGAAAATTTTTCGAAAATCTTGATTTTCTTGAAAATGGTTCTAACGATTTTCATTAAAATGTCTTATATTTATGATGCTTTTATGACAAATGAAAAGTATATCTTGAATTTTCTGGCTATAGCTAATAAAGTCCTATTTGCTCTGGATGACTTTTGCAAAACTTGTAAACCGAAAGAGATAGACCAAATCTTACGATATAAAAAATGTAGATCTTGCAAAACATAGGTATTGTGAAACTCACACAAATAACATGGATCATTTCCGAAGGAGTTCACTCCACAAAAAATGCATTTGCACATAACTGTTGTGTTTTAAAAAGATCTTCATTTTTGTATAGTAAGATTTGGTCTATCTCATACGGTCTACCAGTTATGTAAAAGTGGTGAATAGTAAACAGGACTACATAGGGTGTAGCCAGACCTTTGAGAATATTCATTTCATTTGTTATAAAATATCTTAAACATACCGCATTTTAATCCAAATCGTTAGAGCCATTTTTGAGAAAATCAAAATTTTCAAAATATTTTCCATGTATAGGGTTGTTTAGGGTGGAGCAATTTTCTCCAGTCTTCGTTTGGCATCCCTAAGTGAAATTAAATTCAAATACCAACTTTGGTTTTTAACAGGGTTTTCGTTGTTGGAGTTAATGTTGTTCACAGCAGACACATAAGCGCACACACACACACACACACACATACACACAAACACACACATCCATGTGTTTATAAATACATTATTTTTATTCAGGAGGCCCCATAGGTATTTCGGATTTTTGAGTCGAAAAGAAATCTTCCCCTTCTTATTATACGTGGTAGAGAAATAAATAAAAAAGTTATATATAGCTATGATTATGGTTAGTTTGTTTTTGAAGCCCTCATGTATAAGAGTTAATAATTGCCTACATAATAAATGTCTGATGGTAGTTCGACCATCGAAAATGATGAATGGCTGGAGGCCATTCAAGGAAGCCATATTTACTTTCGCTTACAGGCTATTATGGTAATTTTATTGGAGAAACTATGCAAATATCAGTCCCCACAAGGAGGAATAGACCAACTACACTGCATATTAACCCTTAGGAGGTCTGAGAAGCACATTGCGCTGCCAAGAAGATTTTATTTACGACTTCCACTATCTGTGCGATGAAATAACGATCATCTAACGCATCATCACTGATAGTTTATAGCACACACTTTCACAGCTATCCCCACCACAGAGCGGGTTCCGCCAACAATATTCTCCAATAGCGATGAAACCCGTGGACTAAACCGTATTCGCTCGTCATCTATTTGTGGAAACAAAGTGCAAAGTACCAAAGTTAATCAAGCAAGGCAGCTCTTACCTGAAACTCTGACAGTTGCTATCATGCCAAAGGCTGGGAATCTTACAAAGACTTTCTCACTGTCGGTTGCCGAGTTCCTGTAAGTGAAAAAATAAAAGTAACTGATGATTATTTGAAAACCAATGATTTTCTTTAAGTACATATAGATTGTCAATATAACGTGTTAATCGTCCCTTAAGTTTCAATTCATAAATTTTTGCATTGGCTATTATTCGTTATGATGAACTTTAGCAAAGATGCTGAGCATCTAAATTCACATTAATAATACTAATAATAATGATAATGATGATGATGATGATGATGATGATGATGATAATAATAATAATAATAATAATAATAATAATAATAATAATAATAATAATAATAATAATAATAATAATAATAATAATAATAATAATAATAATAATAATAATAATAATAATAATAATAATAATAATAATAGTAATAATAATAATAATAATAATAATAATAATAATAATAATAATAATAATAATAATAATAATAATAATAATAATAATAATAATAATAATAATAATAATAATAATAATAATAATAATAATAATAATAATAATAATAATAATAATAATAATAATAATAATAATAATAATAATAATAATAATAATAATAATAATAATAATAATAATCAATATCAACAACAAAAGTTTTCTTTGATTACTAATGTTTTCCTTCTTCTCCACGCGGATACATACTAGGTAGCGATGGTATTGTATTGCACACAAAAATTTGATACTAAGATTTTGGTAGAAATGCGCGCTTTCAGGTCCCCTGAATCAAAAAGAGTAATTCTAGAAAAAAGGTCCCTGTATGCTGTGTGTATGTGTGTGTGCTTCTGTGTGTTTCAGTGTGTGTATGACGTGAAAAGCATAACTCAAAACCAAAAGTCGGTAAACCAAACTTGGCATATAAATTTAGCATCTTCCAAGGATGCGGCACAAAGATTTTCAACAAAATGCCTCTATTATAGACTCTTTTACATGGAATGTGTTTCGGAAATTTTGATTTTATAAAATAATTGCCGTAACTGCTTTAATGAAAACACCGTAAGTGTAAGATATTCTATGGCAAATGAAATGTATATCTTGAATTTTCTGGGAATGTGCTAAAACGTTCTCTTCATTCTGATTAATTTTGACATACATGATAAACCGTAAGAGATACACAAAAAATGTAGATCTCGTTAAAACACACACTTTTGTGGAATGAATCATTTCGGAGATATGTCTCTGTTATTTGTTTGACATTTCCAATATTTATATTTTTCTCATATATACTTATATTTATTTATAAGTGCGTGATAAAAGGTGAATGTGTAAGGCATGTTTTAACAATGTGAGTGGATGATTGCCAGGAAACTCCCCCTCACCTCAAATTAAAATTATTTTTAAAAAATATTTTGTCTGTTAACGACGCTATCAATTTCCAGGATCATATCAGTGCCGCCGAGATGCCGGAATTTTATCCCACAAGAGCTTTTACATATGCCAGTAAATTTGCTGAAATGGGACCATCGCTTTCATTGGTCTTGGCTGGGTTTGAAACGGCGACCTTGGGATCAGCAGGCCAACGTCTGAGTCACTCAGACCTCGAACAAAGTTTTATATGTAAAGGTTTCGCTATTGTTTGTTTTATTGGAAATATCCATTACATTTTGATATGTGTGAACTGTGAAACGAGTAATAAAATGACGTATATCTTAAATACTCAGTAACTGAACTTTAAAGTCCTCTCCTTTTTTTATTAAACTCTACGGGGTGAATCGGATACATAGTGGGCAGTATGTTGGGTGGCCTACTGGTGCAAGTGTTTATGCCATCGGTATGTTACTGCGAAGCTAACTTCCTGTTAGACACATACTCAAGTTTGATGACTATGTGATTCATGATGCGTTATTGTAGTTAATGCTTCACTCGTGTTGTGAAGATACGGAAGCAACAAATTATGATAGTCGCAAAATTTAATGGTGACTGATTTCCCATTATTACTGTTGGTTTTCCTGTTGTACAAATAACTTTTATGAAAATATATTTATATCACAAGCTTTATAGCGTGATTTTACAGTGTGTATAACTATACAACACCGAGAGGCGTGGCAAGACTATGGTTACGTTTTGTTTCCAGCCACGCGTCATTAAATTTTACGACAGCTCTAGTTGCCATGTTGTAAGTTTCCTGGAAAAATCTAACATAATGGTCGGTAAACACGAGCACTTTGTAGACACTGGACTATCCTGTTTCCATAATTTGCTTCAAATTGGCTACTACGCGTACGATAGAAAGACTCTGTAGTTGTAAATGTCGTAAGAGAAGCTGTTGCCACAAATATTCATATCAGCTGCAATACTTTTAGGTATACGTAGGATGGTTCTTACTTTGAACACCTTTTTTTTAAGTTTCCAGTATATCCAATACAAGCCCCTGGAGCGATCGGGGAGTAGGCTAACCGACCTGCCTATTGCTCACAAGGGAAGGTCACGATATGTTGTCGCGTAAATTATGGTCATGCACAGCACAGTTAATAGAGCAACGAAATATACATACACCATAAAAAGTTTAGGTGCTATATACTGTATTAGCGCAGGAGATATCAGGCGTCAAGGTTACAATGGGAATACGATAAGTATCAGCTTGTCTCATAAGTTCGTTCACCTTGCTCGCAACGTCCATCTATAGTGCAAAGTTATCATAGTTGCCTAACCACTCCTACGGTCAAGAACCAGACTCGCTATTGGATACGTCAGTGTGTGTTTGTGACTGACGTTGCATGGAGAGGCGTGAACTTGTGTTTACACACTATAGAAAACAAAAAGAAACATTTCCAAGATCTTATGCTGTTTTACTATCGTAAGAGAAAAACCACCTCACAATGCCGGCACAAAGTTTGTGCTGTCTACGGGAAGATACAGTAACGAATGAAGCATGTCAAAAGTGGTTAAGTCGATTTCGAGCTGGAAATTTCTCCCTAAAACAGAAAGTTTGGCAGCTACTCCGTCGTAGCTGTAGTGCGGGTGAGGTGTGTTCCGGGCGCTCCTAGTGATTTTTTTTTTTTTTTTTTTAATGTTTATCTTTTTTTTTTATGTTTTTTAATTACATAAAGCTTTGCTTTTTTTTTTTTTTTTATTAAATAACATCTAAGTGCTCATTTAAGAGCTTCCATATGTGAGGATATTTTCTCATCCGGTATCTTTCTGCCTTTAGCCAGGATTTAAAGTCTGTTAACTCCGGTTGTTCAAAACTAAGACAGTAATGGTATAATCCAAGGGTCAACCATATCTGGGTGTACTCAGTTATTCCTTTCTGAAATTTCCAAGATAACAAAACCGACGTTACAGCGTTTTCTGAAGTGTTCCCAATCAAGTGCCCCATTTGTTTCTTGGTCCATGTCCAGATGTCACGTACCATCACACAGGAAGTAATTCTGTGGCGTTGCGTATCTACCTGTCTACAATGTTTACACCATGGTGCTGATACTATGTTATGTTTATGTTTTTTTGATTCCGTGGGGATAATTTCATTAACATACTGATATAGGGAGACCTTCCAGTCCAACGGTATAAAATTATAACTGAAGAGCTTCCAGATATTCTTCCATGGAGCATTTGGGTATTTGCGTACAATCGCCGGTACTGTCAAAAATTCTTGCAGTAATTCTTTGTATATGTCTTTGGAGGTCAACGTCGTTGTTGTTCTTTCAATCAAAGGTATAATTCTCTCATAATCTTTTCGCATTATCCGAAGAGCAGCAGGCGCTGCAATATCCGCGCTAATCAATTTTTTACTAAAATTTACATCTTGCTGTCTACTTTGGCCATTGATGGCTACCAAAACAGCACGCAATAACAGCGCCCGACACTTCACGTTCACATCCACCAAATTCCATCCCCCACTATGTATGTCTCTGCGCAACTGAGGTCGGGCCACCTTGTAATACTGGTTTTTCCAAATATAGTATCCTATCGCCCTTTCTAATCGCTGTGAGAACTGATTAGGCATCGGGAGTACCTGTGCTACGTACCACAGCTTTGCCAGCACAAAGGTATTCACATGCCAGATTTTCTGAACAAAGTTCAAATTCCTCGTTAACTGCGAGTTCAAAATATTTAAACAGTGGTTAACAATTCTTTGCCAATTTAATATGATAAGTTCCTCCAGCCTAGATGTAAGAAACAGACCTAGTACCTTAATGACTGACTTATGTGTAAACCGAGCTTCCTTCATCATCCAGTTATTCAGGGCTAGGAGCTGCGATTTACTGTAATTGATTAAAGCCCCTGATGCACTCTGGTATTGCGATAATATTGGCTCAATTGCTGTGAAGTCCCCTGCATCCGTGAGCACTAAGGTAATATCATCCGCATATGCAAAAAGTCTCTCGAATTGCATTGGATTTTTTCTCCTGGAGAGCACTGAAACCAATCCTCGTATCAAGGGTTCTACACACAAAGTATACAGGATCATCGACAGTGGGCATCCCTGGCGAATTGATTGTTCTATAAGTACTGGCTGCGTGAAGAATCCGTTTACTTGGATTCTGGAGTGTGCATTTGTATATAATCGTTGTAGTAGATTCAAAAATGAGAATGAGAATCCAAAGCGTTGTAGTACATCCCATAGATATCCATGATTTATTCTGTCAAAGGCTGTGGCAAAATTCAACGCCAAGATTGCTGCTGGTTCATCAGGCTTGCTCTCACATTCAATAATAGTGTCTCTTAACGTCATTAGTATATGTGTAATCTTCCTCTCTGGGATACCACAAGTTTGTCCTGTTCCGATGATGTCAGGCAAATATCTCTTCATCCTGTTTGCTATTATCTTTGTATATAATTTGTAGTCGGCATTTAAAAGCGTGATTGGGCGATAGTCGTTTACATCCAAGGCTGTTGGATGCTTGGCAATGAGCACAATGATGCCCTCATTAAACCCGGACAAGACTCCCGAACCTCGTTGTAATTCTATCATGACACCAAGCAATGTATCCTTCACTATACTCCAATTCTCGCGGTAGAACTGATACCCAATCCCATCGGGTCCAGGTGCAGAGCCCATACTAGCCGACATCAGTGCTGTATGCAATTCTTCTTCCGTTATGTCTTCATTCAAGGCATCATTCATCTCCGAGGTCACTAGTGGTTCAATTAGCTTATAGACATATTGCTGCGCTACTCTATTAACCTCTTTTGCTTCAAACCTTTGTGTAAAAGCCTCCTGAACCTCCATTAATATATCCCGTGAAGTCAGCAGTAAATTCCCTTCCGAAGAACGTAACTTGGAAAGATATTTCCTTGTTCCTGAGTGTTTTTCAGACGCTATGTGATACAGTGAAATTCTCTCTTCATTCTGTACTGAGCGGTCTCCCGCCCGTATTTGTGCTCCACGACAGAGTTCCTCATGCAAGCAACACAATCTTTTCCTGGCTGCTGCAATATGGTTCGTCACATTTCGGCCATCACACTGTTGCTGATATAATTCATTGATTAATTCGTAGTAATAATTCAACCGTTGCCTTCGCAATTTCGCCCGCTTAATACCTTCTCCTTTATAAAAGTTACGAATTGCAGGTTTGTACGTATATAACCATTGTTGCAGCATACTGGGAGATCTACTTTGCGCCGTACGCCTCCATCTAGTCCACAAACGCTGAAACTGTTCTCGGATCTCCTTATCCTGAAGGAGCGCGCTGTTGAGTTTCCAATAACTTCTGCCTATTATCGGTGTCCGAGTAGTGCATACCAGCGACATTATTAGAGCATGGTGATCACTAAAGGGTACTGGTCGCACCTTCACACTTCTGATCTGCTGCTTCATGGTTGTACTAACATAAATTCTGTCTATTCTGGAGGCTGTAGTATTTCGGTGAAAGGTGTATTCAACATAGGTATCATATAGAAGTTCCCAGGCATCCTGCAGCTCCAAAGACTTGCAAATCCGGTCTAACATTGGAGACGGTAGATATTGCCCAGTTTGGTCTTTAGCATTAAGGACACAATTAAAATCTTTTGTCATATCGGTGTCGCAAAAAGAACGGTAACTCTGTTGCAAGAAAGTCTTCCCGTTCCTTTCGTCGATTTGAACCTGATGGTAAATATACGTTGACTAGTAGAATATTATCCTCCGTCAATAAGGAAGTAATTCGGCCACTGGCATGCTTTTCCGTCAGTTGTACCCCTAGAGATGAGCGATAAACTATGGCTGTACCTCGTTGTTCTTCACCAATATTGGAAACATAATTATACCTTGGGCCAAAAAAGTTTAAATGTGGTTCATTGTTCTCCTGCAAAAACAAAAAATCAAGGTCGTGTTCAAAAGTAAATTCTCGTACCAATGCTTGTTTGGTCTTACTGCGTAAACAATTTACATTCATAGTCGCAAATTTCTGAAGAATTAACACCATAAGGAGAAACGCCGAAAGTAGTGTTTATTCATGAAGTTTTCAATCCTCCAATCACTGTTCCATAGGTTATGCGTCTTCATAGCTTTTCGTGTAGGTGACCCTGCTTTATGCATCTTGGCAGTCTTTTTTCGTTTTTCCAAACGCGGATCACGCTGACTCACCCTTTCATCATTCTCCATACGCCTGGACTCCAATCCACGCACATTCACCAAATCCTCATATTCCACTTCCTCATCCGAAAACGTCAGAGACTGTGACTTTATCGTTACTGGTGTGACTGTTTCCATTGCTTCCACTTGAACGTTTAAGGTTTTTTCTTTCTCCGCTTCCTCCACCACACATTCCTCTACTATCTCCATAGTACTCAGAGGTGACTTCACACTAGTTGGATGGATTACCGCAGACATTGATACAGAGTGTTCCAAGGTTGCATCAGACACTTCCGGGCTACACTTGTCTTCTTCGGTTGGAGAGACTTTAGCACACATTTGCGTAGAGTGTTCCTGGTTACCTCAGGCATTTCCGGACTACTCTTGTCTTCTTCTTGCTGTGGCATGGGTGGGGGAACTGTAGCTACACTTTTCTGTTCACTTCCCTCTTTAACTATGGTAGGAGTTAGTAATTGTAGTTCATTTTCCACTAGCGGTTCTGTTGCACTCAATGCTGTTCGTGGTTTTGTCAAATTTCCCGTGACCAGCTTGGCCCATGTAGCAGGCTCCGACGTAGTAGACAGTATTTTTGGAACGAATCTGCGAGGGCACTGATTGCGTAAATGACCAGCTTCATGACAAATTGCACAGGTGATGGGTTGGTCAGGGTAACTTATTAATGCTGAATAACCATCAATGTTCAAAAAAGAAGGAATATGCTTTTTTAGTAATATATTAACAGTACGGACCCCATTTGTAACCTTATAACGAAAAGTTTCATTCCAAACATCTTCTTTCACCTGTAACACTGCTCCGTAAGGCTCCAAGGCTACCATCAACTTCCTACTGACAAAATTTAAAGGTAGATTGTATACTTTCACCACACGTCTTCCAAAACCAGCCACATCAATAATCACTTTATTGATTATTGCCCATTTGACAGCACAAAATTAGCTTCCCCATTTGTCTGAGTCAACACTCTTGTAACGAGCTCTGGTGTGGTGCATTGGATAAAAATTTGTCTAGAAATTCCATTTACCTGCAATCCTGTGATGTCACTTTCATCCAATTTCAGCGTGTTGAAAATCCACTCATGCATTTCATATGCAGTCGGTCGAATAATATCACGGTCACCAAAACTAACAACTAAGGTCGTTGGTCGATTTTCCATTATTTATTTTTGTCGTATATAGTGTGAGATGTTAATTTATAACGTCACTACTAACACTCCCGCACTAGAAACACAAAGCAAACAATGAAATAAGTGTCACGCAGCAATACTTATACTGCTATATAAATGCTTCACTGCAGACGTGAACGACCTTCTCTCTCGCCAGGTAGCGAGCGACTGGCGAAACCTAACGAGGAACGAACTTACGAGACAACTTTATATGAATGATTTATGAAACAAATGGGCCATTTTAGACAAAACGTATATATTTAAACGAGCAATTCTTGTATATAGATATATTCCATGCAACTTGTAAACGACCTTAACGATTTCGATCAAATTTTGTATTCAGACAGCGTTTTGCTTATTAAGTTTATCTATATAGGTGTAATTCCTGGGAAAAAAAAACAAAAAAAACAAAAAAAAAAACAAAAAAAAAACGTGATTTTACGCACAACAGTCACAATTACTCTAAACCTTATTTTGGCCATAATTTCTCTGTTAATGGGCCAATTTAAACAAACAAGCCAGGATATTAAAGGTCTCGTCAAGAGCTTTCAGAAAACCTAAAGCACGTTCACTTAGCCATCTTAGTCTATGCGTAACAATCACAATGTTATGTATATAAACGAGCAATTCTTGTATATAAATACCTATATTCCGCGCAACTTGGAAACGGCTCTAACGACTTCGATCAAATTGTGTATTCCGACAGGGTTTTGCTTATTAAATTTATCTATATAGGTGTCATTCCTGACAAAAACGCGATTTTATGCATAACAGTCACAATTACTCGAAACGTTATTTTGGCCATAATTTCTCTGTTAGTGGGCCAACTTCAACAAACAAGCCAGGACACTAAATATCTCGTCAAGAGCTTTTAGAAAACCTAAAGAAAGTTTATTTAGCTATCTTAATCTATGCGTAATAGTCATAATTAGTAGGAACCCTAGTTTTGACATAATTTCTCTGTTAATGAACCAATCGCAACACAGGATATTAAAGGTCTCGTCACAGAAACGGCTCCAACAATTAGGATGAAAATTTATATTTAGTTAAAGTTTTGCTTTTCAAGTTTATCTAAATCAGTATCTTCTCCCCCCCCCCAAAAAAAATCACGATTAAAAACGGAAAAGAAAGGAAAAGCTGAGTGAAGCACGATCGCCCAGGTACTAGTCAATTATTTCACATAAAGCACTCTATAAGAGAGTTTACTCACTTGACTACATTATCAGACGCAAAAAATATGCAGGTCAGTAACAACAGGTTGGTCAATGCATAGACAGTTCTTGCGATGTGCACATTTGATGGAAGAAGGTTGGCCACAGCTCTCATGGAAACACTTCCATAATTCGTTCTTCGAAGCAGTACTCCAAGGGTGCTCAAAACGTACCGGTAAAATCGTTGGTGTAGCCGCATTGAAAAAATGCCTATTTGATTAAGGTTTAAAATCTTGTTGCCGAGAACTGGAAATACACAAACAATTGAAGGCGTGAGAAGTGATCTCTATGCCATATGTTAATGTTCGTATTTACTCTGGATGACTTTTGCATAACTGGTAAACCGTTAGAGATAGACCAAATCATACTTGCTAAAATACACAATTTATGTCGAAATAAATTTTCTTGTAGGGTGAACCATTTCGGAGTTATTCTTTGTTATGTGTGTGAGTTTCGGAAAACTTAAAACTTTCGTGAGATGGACCATCGTTGTTCATTTTTTATATGTTAAGGGTACAAAGAGAACGGAATCTCAAAGCTTTAAAAGATTTGACTATCGCTCAAAGCCTACTGTATTCTACATTCTCCTTGCATCTACAAGGAAATAAGCAATAAGATAATTTGTGCAAATGTTTGTCTTAACTAACACGAAGAAGATATAGGAATAAGAGCTTGTAAGAATGGTTAGTACATGAGTAGAGAAAGTCATGTGAGTACAACACATCAATTTTTTCGTCTAAGATAATGATATAATTGCTAGCAGATAAGTTTTACCTACATTTTTATCAGCTGCGTGTTGTCTGAGCCTGCAAAATGCATATTACTTTAGCTTTGCTTAAATAAGATATTTCCGGTGAGCAGATTAAACACATGAATAAGCTTATGTATGAATAACTTGTGATATAGCTATTTAGGAAAATAATAACTGGTAAAGAAGTCGATGTGTTTACTGCAAATGCATTTTGTTTTAAATTAAAGCATCTTAGTTAGGGAGCCTTCTTTTAATAAACGTTAACAAAATTTGCACCGCAAAACAAATAGTTTTAGGGCCTTTGTCCAATACATAAGGCCATCAGGTTGAAATTAGTTTGCATTGTTGATAAATATCACTAAAATAAAATTTTATTATGTCAGCATGTTTTACAAATAATATTTTTTCTGTTTACAGGTTCCACTCTACTCTGACGAAAGGATGAAAGATGTTGCTAAAATCGAAGTATCACGCTTTTCATACTTGTAAAGGAAAAACTTATAGCGAGAACTCTGACCGTCAGAGAGTCATAGGTGTCTATAAAGTGTAAATGCTATAATTAAAGGAACCATATGTCGCAAATTGAGTTGTTTATGGCGAATCTTTGCTAACAGAACCAGATCTCAAAAGTATAATCAGAATTACTTAATCATATTAGAATTCAACTGTAGTAGCAATATTTGTTCAGGCTTCTAGATTAGTTTAATGTAACTTCTGTAAATTAATGTTAATGTATTAGCTGACAGTTTCTTATAAACTGTAAGTAACTACCGTGATACTATTGTGAGACAACAACTAGGAAGTAATAAACCGGAGGAAAATTTTGTACCGCATCATGGCGAACGCATCTGGGCCGGTGAATAATCTGACAATGATTCTAAACGAAACTATCGATTCATACTTAGAGCGGATCTTGGGGCCCAAACATCTTCCCATCAATGTAGTGGCACCCATCGCTCTCATCTATTTGTTCATCTTCGTGACGGGCGTTATCGGCAATGTGGCCGTGTGTCTGGTGATATCAAAGAACAACGCAATGCGGACGGCGACCAACTATTACCTCTTCAGCCTGGCTCTTTCAGACATCTCGCTCCTTTTGTTGGGTAAGTACACCACTGTAATCAGCATGGCATGCACTGTAAACGAACCTTAAAGAGAGTTTGGATGAATTATTGTCATTTCACATAGCTATGTGGGCACTAGGTTGGAAACTAGAATCAGATATATCTTGGAAATCCAAACTACTTTCAATAATGTGGTATGTCTCTAATCATTGCTGCTGTTTCACTCTTCTGTGACTTAGTTTAAATTAACCAATCATGTGCATAGCAATTTCAAATTCCAACCAATGATAGCCTACATTCGCGAAAAAATTATCACATTTAATTATCACCTCCTCTGCTTTTCTTGTCATAATCAGAATTATTTAGAATCTTTATTTCTCAAGTGGTAGAGCAGTGCACAATTTCACTCGAGCTTTAAGTGTGTGTGTGTGTGTGTGTGTGTGTGTGTGTGTGTGTGTGTGTGTGTGTGTGTGTGTGTGTGTGTGTACAGAGGTGCTTTTCTTTAACTTTCTAAACAGTTATTATGAAAGGAACACATTCTTATGAAAACAATATATGGTAATATTCCTTCATTAGAAGGGAGAAACAGTGATATTACCTACATTTTATTAAGTTCATATTTTCAAGCTTAATATCAGTTTAAATGGCAACGCAACTTTATTTTAACGGGTTTTTAAGTGTTTAGTTTTTTTCTGTAACGTTTTCATACTGAAGAACCAGGATTATATAACATTCATGCTAAACAATTGCAAAACATCATCTAATAGGTGGATAAATAACTTAAGATTTCATTTGCGTTTTACAAAATATAAACTCAGTTTAAGTAGGCATTTCTACCTTCTTAAATATTTCATTCGGTAATTTTTGTTTTAATAAAATAGTGCCGTGGCCTAAAGTTTGTTTTTACGGGTAAAATTGAAATCTGCTCAAAAAAGTTGGGCTTCCTTTTAAAAAGCTGAAGTTTTCTAAGTTTCCCTCAAATGAAGAAACATTCGTCACAAGTTGTCTTCCTAAAAATATCTCGATTTGAAGAAAATCCACTGGAAAGTTTATAAAAACACCTATATATAGAAAGCATAGTTTTGATTTTTTGTAATTTATATTTTACTATACGGATTAAGAATAGGGGAAATCAAGATCTTTGCTTTCTAAATGTATTTATACAGAGTTTTTAAAGTTTAAACGACTCAACTATTTTCTTGCTTTCTCCTGCGGAAAAAAATATTATTAGGTTTATACTTTATCACATGATTATATGTCAAATAGGTGGTGATAATAGAAAAGCTTCATTTTGGCTACTAATCTAGCATCACATTTGGCAAGTATCTAAAGACAACTAAATAGGTCCTTACTAATTAAAATAGTACACATTTACTCCATATCACCAGTGAAGTTTTCTTAAATCTGTGAACGTTGTAAGTGGCGGGAGTGGCTTACTGCCATCTTCATCACTTATATTACTTAGGTAGATGAAGGACGCAAAGTCTAAGGAAAAGTTACTTCATGAACCCAAGTTACTAAGTGCTAAATTCCCCCTCAAAAACTTAGTAACTTTATTCGAGAGCCACAGTGTTTTTCTAAACCATTCTGGAAAATTTTATTACACACAGTAAACATGTGTATCTAAATAAAAATTACCATCTAAAGGCTACTTAAATCCGGGACATAAAGTACTTATTATTGTAAGTCACCCTTGGGGTATTTATCTCTGATGTGAGATTCCCTTGTGGTCTAACCGGGAAAGTACGAATCGGCTGGGGAATTTAATGCCATGCTGGCAAGTTGGCCATGGTAGCTTAGTGATCAGAGCAGCCGCTCGATAAGCGGACAATCCGTAGTTCAAATCCCGGGTATGGGGTTTTAATTTTTCAGTCCTGATTCCACCTCTTAAAATCTAAAAAAGTGCCTATTGTACAAGGCTATTTTGAATTGATAATTCTGATGACCCCAAAAATAGTTGACTATCAATTATACAGTTATTGTCAATTTACTAAAATCAAATTCAATCAAATTCTATAAGTTTAGCCATGAAGGCATGCAAATAGTATCATTTGAAAGCCCAAAGTACATCATGCAAGTATTATAAATGTTAACGTAATGGCTAAAAAGCAGCACCAAAATCATATTCCTTGTAAAATTTCCCTAAGGAAATACAAATCGTCAAAGACTGATATACTTTTGTTCAAGTTTTGACTCGAGTTGGGCAAAGTCTGTGATTCTTTTGTATGTGCAAGGGACTTTACCTTAAATTATGGATAGTAAAACGTCTTCTAATGTTCAGAGAAAACCACGGGTAAGCTTTAAAACTTCAAAAGAGCACTAATAGATAAGGACCTGCAGAAAGAAATCTATTCAATGGAAAATAGCAAGTTCTGACTTGTGTAAAGTAACGAAGGCCGGGATTGGTTTTCATATAAGGAAGTGTATGTGGAAACTCTAGTTCGCTCGCTTTTCAGTCACCAGGACGACGTACCGCACATAAAACAAAATGTTATGTGACGCGCAGCAAAGAAATCAACGGATGTGAGTGTAGACCTGTGTTTGTCGTCCCGACAACAAAGGGATGTACAAGCTATTGTTGCAATTTGGGCTCGCCTCAGGTGCATACAGAATGGGGGAAGACGATACCTCGAAAGACACTTTTTCATACAATTTTTACTTTCTCTACTACTAAGCAGAGGAAGTATTGTATTCCATCCAAAAATTCGATGTCGAGATTTCACCGGAAATATATGTTTTGAGGCCTCCTGAATAAAAAAAGCATTTTAAGGAAAAGGTCCGTGTGTGTGTGTGTGTGTGTGTGTGTGTGTGTGTGTGTGTGTGTGTGTGTGTGTGTGTGTGTGTGTGTGTGTGTGTGTGTGTGTGTGTGTGTGTGTGTGTGTCAAGCTGTGGACAGCATAACCCAAAAAGAAAAAGTAGGCTAAAAATCAAAGTTGGTACTAAAGTTGAATGTCTTTCAAGGATGCGACACAAAGATTTTGAAGAAAATAGCCACACCCTAAACTACCCTTTACATGGAAACTTTTTCGAAATTTTTGGTTTACGATTTTGATTAAAATGTCATATGTTTGAGATATTTTATGACAAATGAAATGCATATTTTGAATTTTCTGACTATAGCCTATGTAGTCCTGTTTACTCTGGACGAGTTTTGAATAACTCGTAAACGGTAAGAGATAGACAAAATCTTACAATAGAAAAAATGTAGATATTGCTAAAATACACAATGTATGTCCTTTTTCTTTTCTTTTTTTTTTTTTTTTTTTTTGGTGTAGAGTGAACCATTTGGGAGACATGCATTGTTATTTGTGTGAGTTTTGGAGAACATACTTCTGTCAAATTAATATTGTTATTAATGTTTTGTATGTTAACCGTGCAAAGAGAACGGAATTTGAAAGCTTTAAAAGATTTGGCTATCAATCAAAGCATACTGTATTCCCATATTCCCGTTGCACGTGCAAGAAAACAAGCAAGAAGATAATTTCTGAAAATATTTATCTCAACTAACACGAAGAAGATAGAAGAGTAGGAGTGGTTAGTACAAGAGTGGAGAAAGTCATGTGAGTGCAACACATCAGACCTTTAAGTAATGTAGATATGGCATTCTAAGAGAATGCCTGAAATGCAGTCTTTACATTTGGATTTCTAAATATTTGTGTCCATATTTTCAAGTTCCGTTAAGAGTTCCACAATTAGTTAATAGATATGAAATGTGACGGTTTTCTTGCAAATATATAAGAATACAGGGTGAAAGTGAAGTAATCCACCGGACTTTAACAGCGAGTTTCTCATATCGTGAACAACAAAAAACTCTTGGACCAAAAGGCTGAAAAGTTCATAGTTATTTCTAGAAAAAATAGTTTTATTAAAAAAATTATCATCCCCTGCCTGAATTATTATTGATTAAAGGTTCTTAATTTATGGCTATATTCATAGAAAATTGAATAAACGTGTACCTCTTCCTTAGGCGTATTTCAAATAATTCAACGGTTTTTGTGTAAATTAAAATTAAAAAGTCCGCAAGTTGTGGCTCTTTTATTCTGTTAGAACAGGCAACATAGCATCCGCGGTGTTTACGTTTTTCCGACATCGGTATAAATAGCACGAATGTTTACTTAACTACGTGCAATTGTGTTTTGTTTAAGCATATTCCGGTGGAGAGTAAATTCACAATATAAATTGTACTTTACTAAAGATTTAGCAATTAGATGTACCACATGGTTAAATGTAACACAGAATAACGGTATTAATAATGTAAGAGGCGTTTCACACACGAGTTACATAAGCTTTGAAATGCTGTAATACTTGCTGCATATACATACATCTTGCAGACGATATTAAAACTGTACATGTGTTCACTCCAAGTGCCGATGTTGGAAGCAAATTAGCTTACTATTTATTGTGAAAATGTATGTCCTGTTCGACCCCTGCTATTCAATAAATAAACTTCGTAAGTAATAATGTTGATCCTTCATAATTGCTTCACGATGAACAATGGATGCACTTCCTATACGAGAAGGCTTATTAAGATCGCGCATGTTATGTACGGATTGCGGGTAACTTTCACTAGTTTATTTAACTACAGTATTTGACGTTCTTAACGTTAGCAACAAACACTTGAGTATCGTCAATCGGAAGCAATGTTGACAGCAATGTTGCTACCAACTGAGCACATGTTCAGTACGTAGATTTGGACATACCTTGTATGTATTTTATTTGAAGTGAATTTATGTATTTCTGGCCGTTTAGAGGTATTTAAACTTATTATTTATGTTTCCATCATATTTGTGATTTATTAAAGGACGCAATACCGCAACTGATGTTGAAAGTTAGAAGCAATGTTTGTGGGACGTAAAATGAGGAACAGACCAATCACATTTAATTAATTAAAACATGCGTTCCTTACCTTATCATGGTTTAAGCATCTGAAATATAACAGGAAACAATTCTTGCATTTAAACATTCCAAATAAACTCTTGTAATTACGCGGAAATGCAGAATTCGAAGTCAGTTGCATACTGCAACAATAACCTCATTTTCGCGGAACTTTCTGGGTTTCTCGCCCAACAGCAATACATCTGAATTGGATCATGGCCAACGTTACTTAAATGGTTTTTATAGAGCATTAGAATAGTTCATTGAACTGCTGGTAGAACCAAATTACTTGATCAACAGGTGGTGCAACGTTGTCACATACTCTCAGCTTAAAACGTGATTATCTAATTAACGGTGCGTTTAATTAAAAATGTATTAGAATTTTTTGTTCATTTATATCCATTCTCTTACCTCCTTCAGTCTGACAGATTATATCACTTCCATCCTGTATATACATATACATAAGTAGGCAGGAAAATCATGAGTATGTTTGGTACCCTGTACTAATGCGAGCAGCTATAGATCACAGTTAAGTGGATTGAAGACCCCATTCAGTCGATCCATTGTTGCAGATATTTCAAGCCTCATTGTACAGACAAAATCTTAATCGTCGAAGTTAATACAACCAAGTTTTTCACACAATCATTAATCATGTTTATGCAAAACAATAAAACATGAGTTTTGTTTCGTCTATGGGGAGAGAAAGAGAGAGAGAGAGAGAGAGAGTGAGAGACGGAAAGAGAGAGAGAAAGAAATAGAGAGAACGCGAGAAAGAGAGACAGAGTCAGATAGAGCGAGAGATCCTGAGAGATACATAGAGACAGAGGTAGATACTGAGAAAGATAGAACAAGAAATTCTGAGAGAGATACAGAGAGAGAGAGAGAGAGAGAGAGAGAGAGAGAGAGAGAGAGAGAGAGGGATAGACCTAGAGATACTGAGAGAGAACGAGAGATGCAGGCAGGGAGACAGACAGGCAGATAGGTTGACACAGAACGAGGGAAACGGGAGATGGAGGAAGAGGGAGGAAGAGGGAGGAAGAGGAAGGAAGAGGGCGAAAAAGAGAGGGTGAGGGAGGGAAGTGAGGGAGGGGACTGAGGGATGAAAAATGGAAGGAAAGAAGAAAGAGAGAAAGGAACAGACAAAGAAAGACAGAGAGAAAGAGAGACAAAGGGAGAACAAAGGAAGGACGAAAAGAAAGAAGGAGGAAAGGCAAGAAAGAGGGAAGGAAAGAAGGAGCGAAATAAAGAAGGAAAGAAATACGGAACGAGGGAACGAAGGAGAGATGAAGAGTGGGAGAGAAGGAGAGAGAAAGAGAAGCAGAGAGGGAAAAAAGGAGAGAGGAAGGAAAGTAGACAGGGAGTGAAGGAGAGAAAGAAGTAAAGAAAGAAAGTAAGAAACAAACAAAGAAAGGAGGGAAGGAAAGAAGAAAGAAACAAAGGAAGAAAGAAGGAAGGAAAGAGAGAAAAAGAGAGAAAGAAAGAGAGAAGGAAAGAGAGAAAGAAAGAGGAAGAAAGAGAGAAAGAGAGAGAGAGAAAGAAAGAAAGAAAGAAAGAAAGAAAGAAAGAAAGAAAGAAAGAAAGAAAGAGAGAGAGAGAGAGAGAGAGAGAGAGAGAAAGAAAGAAAGAAAGAAAGAAAGAAAGAAAGAAAGAAAGAAAGAAAGAAAGAAAGAAAGAAAGAAAGAAAGAGAGTGCGAGAAAGAGAGAGAGAAAGAGAGAAAAAGAGAGAGAAACTGAGTTCGCTTCCCATTACACGTCGTACGCAGATGTAGATGGCAGTAGTAATAAATTGCAATCCCAAACCTTCCAGCAATTTGATTTCTCTGCTGAAATCGTAAACGAGGCACGAAGATGAGTACTTGGATATATGTAATGAATGTTTCAGGGACACTTTTTAGATCTTTTAGGGTGCTCGATTCTAGGTAGGTATTCTCATTGAAGTTTAGCCTACAAGTGATGATTGGCAACCTGATTAATTTGAAGATACTCGTAAATATTCCTGTTTTCAGAATGGACCTTATTAAAGCAATGCTGGTTTGCTTTGTACGTTGCGTCAACATTCCGCAAACAAAATACATTAAGATGGTGGTTACTTGAGAGCAAATCGAGCAAAAGTGAGCGCAATAGCCTTGAGCTACCTTTTATCGTGGTCTCGCACATCGTCCTTGCGGTGCATAATTTGAATCCTTCCGTTACATCAAAGGTGTTTGAGCAGTAATTAAAAATGTCGTATATTTTGGTACAAAGCTGGTGTTGAGTCTTTCATCGTTCCCACTATGCTTGGTGCCACTTTGATATTAATGATGTATCTGTAATAATAGGGCATGTTGCACAGAGTTGCGTTTCCTCTGGGGTAAAGCAAATTAGCCTCGTGTGTATTGGATGCTTCTTTTGAGAAACTTAGCTCTCTATTATGGAGATGCGCTTTCACGCTAGCTCTGTTCACCAAGGTAATAATCCGGGATGGCAACAAAGCATCTGTAACGTATACACTTTGAACATAAGCCAAAACTGCACGTTATTCAGCTCACTTGCCTTTGATTCCTTTCTCCTATAATGTTCTAATTAGTAATGAAGATTAAGCGCCTTACAACTGTTATGAAGAATATCGAGCACAAACTTTGCGTCATAAAGATAAAGTGTGTTGCACTTCAAATTACGTGCTCAGATAATCATTATTGTTTTAATAATGGTTTTAGAATACAATTATTTCTAAAACTCAAATTGAGAAACTAAAAATTCTTCTTTTATCGCTGTGAGTGTAGCACCTTATACCTACTATCTAGTTTAGCAATAGAAAAAGGATCACGTTCCACACAAATATGCTATAATGGATTTCACTTGAAATGCATGTAAGTGAGTGAGTGAGTGAGTGAGTGAGTGAGTGAGTGAGTGAGTGAGTAAGTGAGTGAGTGTGAACAACATAACTCGAAGTTGAAGACTTGTTAAATACCAAACTTGGTATTTAATTAAATTCCTCCAAGGATACTACACGAAGATGTTTAAGAAAATTTCTCTCCCAAAATGATCCTTGACGTGGAAAAATATTGCGTTATTTTTTATTTCTCAAAAATGACTACGTTTGATTAATACCCCGTGTTTAAAATATTTATATAACAAATGAAATGTGCTCTTAAATGTTCTGCGAATTGATTGTGAAGTGCCCTTCATTAGGAATTAAATTATTTTGTATACCCTGTAAACCATGACAGAGACAGACAAAAGCTTACTTACAACAAATACCCAAACAGACACGGAATTTATGTCGCACGTATTTTGTTACGTTAGCCATTGCCGAGTTGTTTCAGTTGCCAAATACGTTATATACAGAGTTCGGTGTAGAGCAGTACTAACGTGCTTAAAGTTAAGAGATTACGGACGATTGTGTAGTTTGGAAGAGATTTAGGCTAAGACCCTTGTAGTTAACCTTGTAACTTTTGAAGTGCTACTCCACTCCACTGGTCAGTCTATCAACTCAACCCGGTATGTTCCAAACATCAGTCTGCTGCTTCTGTGACCCAAAACTGGGGCCTGGTTATATGTTAATAATAAAATCAAATTTGTGTTGCACTCACATGGCTTTCTCTACTCTTCTACTAACCATTCCTACAAACTCTTATTCCTGTATCTTCTTCGTGTTAGTTGAGATAAACATTTACAGAAATTATCTTATTGTTTATTTTCTTGTGGGTGCAAGAGGAATATGGGAATTTTTTAAAGCTTTCAAATTCCATTCTCTTTGCTTCTTTTCTCATAAATAACTATTATGATAAAAGGATTAAAAGAAAGATTTTATTTTGTCAGTAGGTGTGATTCCGAAACAAGGCTGCAGGCCGAGGAGTTGAGGAAATCTACGAACAAAATAAAATCCTTTTAACCGTGCATTAACACTATTTTTATACAGTCCTGAATATTCATAGATATATTATACATTATATATAAATATATGGTATTGTTTTTCCTTTCTCATGGTCATGATAGTCTTCGGGTTGCGATGTTCATTTGCCTTGCGTAGCATCAGTGTTGGCAACATGACTTTTACAAAACCATAATATTTTGCATAAGGGAAGCAGTGGAAGTATTAAAACGACGAAAATAACGTAAGGAAATTTAATTAATTAATATTACAATTTTTTCTATACTTACTCATCTTTTGAGAAAACTGAAATGTTGATTGTATAATCATTTTAAACAAGCATTGTGTGACTGAGATTCACGGCCTACTGGAATGAGGCGATGGTCATATTCCACAGGAACACAAATTTGGCATTATCGGCGCGTTAAAAGCTTTTGAGCACGGAGCGAAAGAATTCTCTACTTTTAACACAGTCGCGAACTACTAAAAGGCCCACTTTTACTATCAACTGTCTAAAAAATGCATTTTAAAGCCACTACATGGGGATCCGCACACACACGGACTTTTTTCTAAAAATGTCTTCTTTTGGATCCAAGTGGCCTCAAAACATATATTTCCGGTGAAATCTGGACAAAGTTTTGGGTCGAATACAGTAACCTCTGCCTATTATACGTAGTAGAGAAAATAAAACTGAATCAGAGACAGAATATCCATATGGTGGAAGCCAATATTTGTGCAGATATTTGTACTGGTAATTGAGAACAGAGTAATGAACAATATGACACCAATATCCGCTTCATTTGTGGACTTATAATTTTGCTTGTTAAGAATAGTATGTTTTCCGATTGGTTAGTATCTACCTTCAAGTAGTCATGCCATAGAAAATATGACGCAGATTGGGCGAAACGAATGCTGTTACTTGGTAACGACTACTATATCAGAACTGCTTTCGAATACTTTCTGCAAGGCCAATGACATTACATTGTCTAGACCAGTGAATCACTCGACGTGATGTAAAGTAAAACATATAGTCTAACCTACAGGTGTTGTTCGTTCGGTGGCGCAGATGGGACCATGCAAAAACACCAAGTAATAAACTAAGTGATTGGTTTGTGGGAAAACTGTTAGACGAAGAGGAACAACTTGTGATACATCGAAGTGAATACATATTCAGGTACCATTTACCAAAATATCTGCACTTATACACCTAACACCTGTAGCTGTGTGTGTGTGTGTGTGTGTGTGTGTGTGTGTGTGTGTGTGTGTGTGTGTGTGTGTGTGTGTGTGTGTGTGTGTGTGTTATCTCACGTTGAGGTTACACTAACATGCTATTTTGGTTTAGAAAACCCAGGTATAGGATATTATTTATTTATGCCAACTTACTGCTGGTATTTTTAAACACACAAGCCGTGTGTGGGCAATGTTTAAGAGGTTGAATCAGAAACTGAAAAATTCAATGCCATAGTCGGGATTTGAACCACGGATCTTCCGCTTGCCGAGCGGCTGCTCTAACCATTAAGCTATCATGGTCAACTTGTCAGTACGACATTAAATTCCCTAGCTGATTCGTACTTTTTCCCGGTTAACCACAAGGGAATCTCACATCAGAGATAAATACCCCCAGGGCGACTTATAATTGTAAGTACTTTATGTCCCTGTATAGGAGTTTATTACGGACTCGAAGAAGTATGTTTCACAATGAGCAAGGTTACAAATCCAGCTTCGGTTCATGCATGTTACACAAGGCAGAATTCCTCATATATAATAAATCACAAATGCTGCCCGTAGCTTCCGGTTGGATGCCTTTTCCTGTGCATAAAAGCAAAATTGTTTTATTCAAGCTCAGGCAAACGTGTTCTGGTTTTAAATCTCTACAATTTCGAAACCACTCATATGAATAAGATGATACCTCTAAAATTTCAGCTTTTCAAATAGATATGTGAAAGAATTATAATGCACTGGATTGGGTTTTTTCTCCTGAGAAATTACAACGGTCACACAAGACGTGTAATAAAAACAACCATAAATATGCAGCCTGTTGAAAGGAAGAGAGACGTGGAATCTGCAAAGAATATGCTGTAACAAAAAGAGAAAATCCAGTCCGGTTACCTTTCTATTACTTTACTGTCTTCTGAAATTTTAACACAAAAACACAATTCTCTTCTCGTCTAAATAGTTCAGTTTTCCGTGCTATCACAACGTTTACTTCTCGTAATATTGCTCAGTATTTTTAGTATCTTTCTTCACTTTCACTGTCTCGTTTATCTTGTTACGACGCATACACGACGACACAAACACGCACAGCTGGCTCGCACTCTCTGAGCGTAGCTTTAACTCTAAAACTAAACCGACTATCTCTGCTGCTGTCTCATGTCCTTTTATACTGGGTATGACGTCACACCGACCTTTCTGTACTCCACGTACACACTGCGCCGAAAATGACGTAGTTAGAAGTCTCGAAAAGACACTGGGAAAGTTTTGTTCCTGCCACCTATTGTTACTGTCACGAGCACACAGCAGGCGTGCGAGGCAGCCTGGCCTTGAATATCTTGCCCGCTCGCCGGTACATCACGTGATGCGAAGTAGCATGGACCCCTTCCCATCCACCGCCGAGCGCAGGACCCAACGTCATTAATATTATTGTATTACGTTTCATTATTATTTAAAAGCTTATACAAAAAGTTATACTGTCAGAATAATAAATTTGATTGTAAAATAACGTGGGATTCCTGGCAGCAAATGTTATAAATAGTTCATTAGTTTATTAGTTAATATATTAGTTAATTTATAGAAGTAAAGATGTGATAAAGGTATCTTAAAAAGCACCCTTTCCCATGTTTTTTACAATAAAATCTATTATTTTGTTGTTGGCCTTTTATTTCAATTTTCGTAATAATGAACCAGTGTACTATAGAACAAACTCTTCATACCAAAAAATTATTTTCCACTTTTTAGTTCGCTTGTTAGTAAAAGGTGTTCTTTTTACTTTTTAAACTATAATTTACTTTTCTTATATCGTTCCATTTAAAACTTGCCCTTTAACTTCAATGGTCATATCGATGGCCCTTCCTTTGGAACATATTGCCCATGGGAAATGAGGTTAAATCGTATAAATTAGGTTACGAGACTCTGGGTTTCTTGTACATTAGATCACAGACACATTCATATTTAATTTATTCTTCCAGACTCTGGGAAGAATAGGGAATAATCCAAGCAAAAGATAACCTCCTATTTCCCTTCCGGGAATCGAATTCGGGACCTCTCACATAGTAGTTAGATACTCAACCGACTAAACCATAGGCTAGCCGTTATTTTGATTTTGTTCCTATGCTTACATTTATTTTCTGAATAGTTAAGATGCAATTAGTTCCCAACGTATGACCTTTACCAGGCTACAGCTTCACAACACTTAAGGAAGCAGTGTAACAACTGAAGGAGATTTATGGGTTCCAAAGGCAACAACTCAAGAAAAATATTCATGCTGCTGGTAATTACTGGAGAAGATTAACTACCCCCTGCCCCAAACGTCGACGTCATGGTGTAAACAAAGTAATTAAATTACACTTGCTAAACTGATTTTTTGGAGCCAGAAGAGCAACTTAAAGAACATAAATTTAGCTTAGGAAATACGTTTACTTTGTGGTAAACAAAATCGAGCAAGAGGGGGAAAAAAGAAATTCATGAACTAAATTCACATGATTCCTCTACCAGGTATCATATCTCTTCTAAACCTAATCTTACAAAACCTTCTGTTTCTATCTACTGCACGGTAATCGAGATACAAGTTTGCAGAAACGGTTTCATTACAGGGGAGGAACCTGAAAGAATTGTAAAATCGTTTAACAGTCAAAGTTTTGAAGTAGTATAGCCTTTGTATGCATTAAGGGTACCCATAGGTAAAATTCCCTGACGTTGCAGCTTTTATATAAGCATTTTCAAATGCTGTCACGTGCTCCTCTACTAGAATTATAAATGCGTTTAAACTTTACGCAGATTTCTAATTTTTATTGAGTAAAATTCTTATTTTCCTTTCATTACGCTAATAAGTTATTAGTAGGGAGCCGATTTTTATTTGCTAAAAAACTGCAAAGTATTTTATTTTTTATGTACGAAAAATATGTAAATACGCATAATAAATGCAAAAATATTTTGTTTCAATACTACACAACTACAAATACTTATGCTAAAAATCACTCACCAATCATGCTGAGGCAGTGCTGGATTGAAACAGCTCGCTGTTGCAATGAACCACGAACACTTTCTCCAAGTTTTCCATCACAAACCGACGTCGGTTGTCTCGAAACAATGCACGATACCGCGAGAAAGACCTTTCAACATCACAAGATGATAGCCTTGCATATTTCATCAAAGGCATGTCACTTGCACACACATTTTCAATTTCACCGTCTACTTCCCCTTCCAAAACCTTGGCAATTTTACACATAGTATGAAATCATTTTTTTCGATCACACTTTTAAATTTCTGTTTAATAGTTTCCACTTTTGGACCTTCGAGCAAATTAATTTTTTTTCAATGTCATGCACTTCATTAACTGTCTCAGTTAACGAGCTGGTTGATGTTTCTAATTTTTTTATAAAAAGAAACAGGAAACTCAAATTTGCAGATATGTAACACAATTCATTTTTCAGTGTGCTGTCATTGAGTAAGTTCTGAAGAATTTTAATTGAAGAAGCGTGACCCTTATTCAGTTCATCAATCACTGATTTAAAATTTTCAAAATTGTTTGCATAATACACAGCTGCTTCCAACCATGTCCCCCAATGAGTAACTATGGGTCTAGGGGGAAGTGCAACATCTGGATTTTTGGTTCTGAATAAATCAATTCTTGTTGGCACTTTCACAAACACCTTTTTGCCATTTGAGATCAATTTGTCCACAAAGTACGTATCAGCTCACATACTCTGTGTAAACCATGTACTATACAAGTTACGTGTATCATGTGTGAGAAGCTTACAGAAAGACCTTCGGCTGCTTCCTTCATATACGGAGCAGCATCTTTAAAACTATCAAATTTCACCCCATTCAGCTATAACAACTGCAGAGATTCATTGAATAAGCGAGCCATTGTTACATGATTCGATGCTGATATTTCTTTGCATGCTAACAGAAAACACCGCTTGGAAACTATTTCATTATTTTTTAGCACACCTACCACAACATTTCCCACTTTCCTACCGCTAGTGTCGGGTGATTCATCAATGATTACCCATATCTTTATATTTTCACACTCTGCTCTAATATTTCTTAGAATGTCTTCATAACAGGCAGGCACATACAGTTTTCTTAGTGTTGAAACTTTGTGTATTTCGTAAGAAAACTTCTGAGCTCTAGACTTTTCAATTTGTATAAAGGAATATCACACGAAAGAAAAGTTTTGCATACATCTGCTTCACCTAAAAGAACCTGTCTAGAACTTGTATGTGAAGTGGCAATTCTATATTTATTACCTGCTAATAAGACTTGCGATCGCTGGTCTGCATTTACTACTTCCATAACTCGTAAAGATGCCACTAAATTCAGCAACATATTGTTGCAAATGAGAGCGAACTACTTTCGGCATTATATCACAAATCACTTCACTTAAGAACACGTACTGTATAAACGCTCTGCTTTACAAGACTCAGGCAGTGATTGAAGACTGTTGCGTACCTTGCGTCAGCCGTCCACATCATAAAATAAGGGATTCCCCTTTCAGATTCTTCGGCGTGGGATACATTTAAAACCAACGAACTCGTATTTATGTTGCAGTGAAGCATATTTCTAAATTTTTAAATACGGGTAGGTTTATTTGACTGTTGAGTTGCATTATATTCTACGTTGGTCGGCAACTTCTCAGTGCAAAAAGTGAAAAGATTGGAAACTATTAAAAGACGTTATCATAAGTAATGCCACGAGTGATTGTCAAGTGATCGATAAATTCTCGAGTCAAGAAGTTGCGAGAGAATTTATCTAGAGGATTTGACTATCATGAGCTGCATTTATAAAGACTGTTTCACGAATTAAAGTATGATATAGCCCATAAAATCTTATACATTTAAACGAGCAATTCTTGTATATAAATATATTCCGCGCAACTTAGAAACGGCTCAACGATTTCGATCAAATTTTGTATTCAGACAGGGTTTTGCTTATTAAGTTTATCTATACAGGTGTCATTCCTGAAAATACGCTATTTTACAGTCACAATTACTCTAAACTTTATTTTGGCCATTATTTCTCTCTTAATTGGCCAATTTAAACAAACAGGCCAGGATATTAAAGGTATTGTCAAGAGCTTTCAGAAAACCTAAATAAAGTTGACTTAGCTATATTAGTGTAAGAGTCACGTGCAAGAGTCACAATTAGGCAAAACTTTATTTTGGCCATAATTTCTCTTTTAATAGGCCAATTTCAACAAACAAGCCAGAATATTAAAGGTCTCGTCACGGAAACGGCTCCAACAATTAGGATGAAAATGTATATTTAGTTAACATTTTGGTTTTCAAGTTTATCTAAATAAGTATCTTCTCCTGCCCCCTTCACCTCCCCCCCGAAAAAAAAACGCGATAAAAAAAGGAAAGGAAAAGAAAAGCAGAGCGAAGCTCGGACACCCAGGTACTGTTATTTAATGATGTAATTTCTAACCTCTTAAAAGAAACATGAAACAGGGATACATGCATCAGCTTCCATTGGCACGGCCTACAAAATTCTCATATTGATGCTCCAATGGCATCAGTATGAGAATTGTTGGCAATGTCAGAAGTTGGAGTATCTGCTGTTAATTTATAATTAAGTTAAATACAAAATTTGCCAAACTGATTGGAAGCATACTTCATATTGTATTCATGTTCTGAGATTTCACTCTTCAAATTATTTAACCTATTTCAGCCCCGAAGCGAGAGTCAGCCTTGTTTGACATTTGAATATCGGCTCTATTGTGTCAACTTACACTGCGGATCTGTTAGCACATTGAGACTAAATTCTCTAACCTAATCATAACATAAGAAAAGCAGAGGTGGTGAAAATGAAATTCAGAGGAGGTAATAATAAAAATGTGATAATTTTTTCACGAAGGAAGGCTGTCTTTGGTTGAAATTTGAAATTGTTATGCACATGATTGTTTGAATTCAACTAATTAACGTATGAGTGGAATAGTCACCATAATTAGCATCGTCCTTTCTAAAGAAAACCAACACATAACTAGGGAGAGAAATCTTAGTGCCCTATCGGAGGAAAAGGTCTGAATCAAAGGACTCTGAGGCATTAGGTATTGTTGCTTCAAACTGTCTCATCAACGTGTGACTCCTACATGCTATTTCGGCTTCAAATTTGTTGCATCGACGACTGGGGAATGTTGCCTCAAATGGTCGTTCTAACGTGTGACTGAATATTGCTTCAACAATCACCATGCTATGAAACAAATTCTGAATGTTATGTATGATGTTGAGGTAGCGTTCTCAATTCAATTCTTTGAATTTTTCAACAATTGAAATGAAATAAGCTTACTTGGTTCCTGTAGGGGAAGAACTTCTACTAGTTTAGGGGTAGCTCGCTAGGACTTCCAACTAGGATAGCTCTACTCTTCTCGTACGGAAAGCCAGACCATAGGAGAATTTGTATCTAACAGTATTTCATACTGTCCCTCACCTAGTAATAAACTTAAGAGAGTTTATGCCTACATTATATTACCCTCCTAGCACATATCCTATTTACTATATGATGTGCTAGTATGCTAATATGTAGTAGGCCACAGGTTATTTTCAGGGGTAAGAAACAAGAGTGCTAGGATTGCAACCATTATTTGATTCAAATAATAAACCTAGCTATAGGTTTAAAAGTAGCTGCAATTGTTTGCACCTCTAAATCTTCTCACCAAGGGTTCAATCCCAGGCAACCGCATGTGGGATTTGTGGTGGACGAAGCGGCTCTAGGGCGGGTTTCCCCCGCCATTTCATTCCATCGATGCTCTATCTTCATTCCATGTATCATCAGTGTCACCACCTGCGGCGCCGTATGTAGCGGGCGTTAAACACTACAAAAAAACCTCTAAATCAAATGTTTTAAGCTCTTAAAGTAGTAGTAATTAATTACATATTTATCATTTGTACATGAAATCAACACTATAGCAAAGTTCAGGAAACAATATTAAAACAATTGTGTTTGGAAGTGCTTCATACTAAGCAACCAGTTTAAGCTTTGCAATAATCTTCAAGAAACTTGAGAGATATGTTCTTGTTCAAAAGTCAGGAACACTCAACCGTCTCTCTCTCTCTCTCTCTCTCTCTCTCTCTCTCTGAAACATAACTCTTGCATTAAAAATAAGAGCAAAAAAGTAGGAAAAGAAATAATGACGATAAGAGATAAAAAGAAAAACGTTTCACCAAGAATTATTTCTGCAGTAAGACAGAGCTGCAAATGAAAGAAAGAAAAAACGATATCAGAATTGTGGATATAAGGAGTAAGATGAATCACAGAAGAATAATGAAAAGGGGTGAATGCAATACGAGGAAGAGGAACAAGGAGGGAATAAGGGAGTAGGAAAGGGAACAAATAAGGAGAGTTAAAGGCTTAATAAAATAAATAGAAGTAGCTATATGGGAAGAAAAATTGCCCTCTTACGGAGTCAAGAAACCCATCAGCAAGTGGGTGAACACTTCAAAACCTTCCCATTATTAACTGCGAAAATCTTGTCTTTTGTTACATTTAGTACAGTTACATCGCGAATGTTACGCTTAGTTGGAATCTCGAAACATAAACTGTTGTTGTTATCAAAGGAGACGTATATCGTCCAATATGACCTACCTAGTTAACGGCCGTGTGCTGCTTTAGACCATCCTGTTAGTTGTCTCAGTCAGAGCCGCTTTAATGCTCTCCCTTAAAGGGGCAAGAACCCGAGGGAGGATATACCGTCAAACAGGCTAACTTCGGTCACCCTGGGTAATTTCGGCCATTAGGTTGTTGAACTTGGCATTTTATTCTGTCATCTGAAACATTAATAGTGTAACCATTTCGTAAGGTTTGTTGTACAGCCGATGGAGTGCATTAGTTGCAAAGGTATTTTCTGTGCATAAGTGTTACTGTTCGGAAGAACGAAAACAAACTTATACCTATCTAAAACTTAAAGGTGTAGGTGAGTTCTGTTTTACGTAATTCATGAGTAAGTATCTCTAAATATATGCTATTTAAGATTTAAAAAGGTTAAACAATTACTGTTCCATTGAATTAGTTTTACATTCATTGGTGTGAATTTTCAGTTCAACTTCTGTCATGGCGAAATATCAAAGAAAAATTCCAGATGCTGCTCTTGCCAGGATACAACACCAGCTATATTGAAATAGCCCCTAAACATGTTTCTTACCTCTGAAAACGAACAAAATTAGACAAAATTAAGTAAATATACTTAGACAAACCCTATACAGTATCACAATAACTTACTACACAGAATAGTAACTAAAAAAAAAATAAGAACTGTGAGGTGTCTTGGAGTGACATATTCACGGAGCTCCCGAAATTGCACGCATAGGAGAGAAAAAGAGTAGAAAAACCAAAGAGGTTGAATGTAAAATCTGGAAAGAGTGTCACTAGGAAGCACCATTTCAAGAGAAATAGAGCCCGGAGAAACCCGTTCTGTTAGAAACAGGTAATTTGGTCCAAAGTGAGACTGTTTTCATCTACAGGTTCCAACACAAGTGGTTTAAGCTTTGTCCCGGTTGTTGATGAGACAATACAGCAGTTTTTCATTGAGAAGAATCAGAGATTCTGTGCTGCAGAAGGTTTGAATTCTGGGTAAACGTGAAATAAAGCGCTTGAGAAAAAATTCGGGGAAACAGTTCTTCCTTATGTTTCCAGACAACGAGGATGTGGGCAACGTGCAGAAGAATCAGCAGAAGAATCCCTTCGTATAAGACATGGAAACTTTATTTTCAGAAATATTACAATTACATCTTTTAAAACAAATTATTGCCAAGCCTAAAACGTGACCAAACTGATTAATAGATTTATTTTACAAACAATTTTGGTCTAACGTTAATTTCTTGTATAATGAAGCTCTTAAGAAAAGAAAATACCGCAGTTATTACTCAATTTCTTTCATTTTAATGCATCTTTCGTTCCAAAACAAGTACAGCATCAAACCATCTTTCTAGCGGCCGAAGTATACACAGGCAAGTGTAACTTCGTTTTTCCACTATATTTTTTCCATGGCTGTTTTCTAGGATGCTTCGGCTACATTTCAATATTTTATATAACCAACAATAATACACATGGTAATTATTTTCTGTATGATAACAGTACAATAGACATTAGCTGCTGCCATCTTCTCAAATGTAATTAGGAATTTTAGCCGATATCTTCATAGCAAAATTGGCAAGAAGTTTAAAACACGGCCGAAGTTTGCCCGTTCTACGTTAGTGAGAAAACAACGAACTGGAATACTCTATTTGCTACAAATCCGTTATCGTAAGAGGAACAGATTTCAATGAATCACGAACTGGTGAATTTCCATATCTAGACTTTGTTTTAAGGGAAAATGGGATTGAGTTTAAGATGAAAACGACAGATTTAGATTTCTTAATTATATCATGTAAATATTCTACAGGCACCTGTCAGTTTTGAGTGAAATATTTATAACGATGTGCCATTTCTAGAAGCCCTGCGATGTGCTTTTATCACTCGTATGCTTCCTCTTAAGGCATTAGCCTGTCCACTCTCACCTTTCTGTAATAATTTTTTTTTGCAGTTTTACCTTTTTCCGCATAAACCCTCCTCCTTGCATTCAGTTTGCACTGACTTTTATGTCAATTTGCATAAATGTCTTTAAATTACCTATCTAAAGATTCAAGTATGCATTTTATGATTGCGTTATTATTGACTCATATATTATTAACACAAACAAATTTAACACAAACCTGTATTTCTCTATAAACAATACCGTCAACTTCATTGAAATACTTTCATTTATTTTCACTGTAATAAAGAATCATAAAATAGCATCACACTTCTCTGACAAAGATGAATGCTCAGGACTGTTTTAAAAGGTTGTTTTCGCGAGCTGAAGTTGTGAATTGTTCATGGAGCACCAAACTAATCCCATATACATAAATATTGAATGTAATAACAAATAATTTTCCATATGCATCTATTTATGTTCAGGAAAAGGCCCGTATGTGGATGTGTCTGTGTGTCCGTGTGTGTGGGAGAAAGAAACACTGTCTGTGTGTGTGTGTGTGTGTGTGTGTGTGTGTGTGTGTGTGTGTGTGTGTGTCTGTGACTGTGAAGAACATAACTCAAAAACGAAAAGTCGGTTAAATTCCAAACTTAATAACTTTATCTTTCAAGAATACGACAAAAAGATTTTCAAGAATTTCCTCCACCCCAAATTACTGATTACATGGAAAATCTGCCCAAATGTTCTATTTTCTCAAAAATGGCTCTAATTATTTTGAGTAAACCGCCATATATTTAAGACATTTTCATAAAAAATCTGATGTGTTGCACTCACATGACTTTCTCTACTCTTGTACTAACACTTCTTACAAACATAGTCCTATTTCTTCTTCGTGTTAGTTGAGATAAATATTTGTACAAATTATCTTGTTGCTTATTTCCGTCTGTGAGTGATAGTAAAATCTTTTAAAGCTTTGAGATCCCGTTCTCTTTGCAATCTCAACATATGAAAAGATTAACAACGATGTCCCGTTGCACGAAAGTTTCAAGTTTTCCGAATGTGACACAAATAACAAGGAATATCTCCAAAATGGTTTACTCTACAAAAATGTATTCAGACATAAATTGGGTGTTTTAATGAGATCTAAATTTTTTGTATATTAAGATTATGTCTATATCTTACGGTCATCCAGAGTAAACAGGCTATAGCCAAAAAATGAAAAATATACATTTCATTTGTCATACAAATATCTTAAACATATGACATTTTAATCAAAAGCGTTATAGCCATTTTCAAGAAAATCAAAATTTTCGAAAATTTTTCCATGTAAAAGGTAGTTTACGGTGGGGTTATTCTCTTCAAAATCTTCGTGTCGTATCCTTGAAAGACATTAAACCTGAGTATTAACTTTGGTTTTTAACCGACTTTTTTTTTTTTTTTTTGAGTTATGCTGTCCACAGACTGACACACAGACACACACATACACACACGCGTGCACGCGCATGCGCGCGGACCTTTTTCTAAAAATGCCCTTTTTTTTTGGATTCAGGGGTCTCAAAACATATTTCCGGTGAAATCTCGACATCGAATTTTTGGGTGGAATACAATACTTCCTTCTACTTATCAGTAGAAAATTTAAAAATGAAATATTTATCTTACATTTTCTGGGAACAGTGTCAAAGACCTCTTCTTTCTGAGCGAATTGACCATAACCGTTCAACCGTAAGAGATGGAGAACATCTTATCAGACAAAGCCTGTGGAGCTCTTTAAACCATAAATGTGGTACAAAACAATATTTCTTGTGGCTCTAAACATTTTCGAGATATTCTTTGCTATTGGTTTGAATTTTCGAATACTTATGCATGCATTTCTCAACCGGAAAATGTTTTTCTTACTATGTAAGACTGCGATACAGGGAAGCACAAAATTAATATAAATTGAGTGGAGCTAATACCCCTTGCCCCACTTATTGTTAGTATTTACCTAGAACGACCTTCCTAACATAATCAGCTCCTAATCATACTGTTCCAGTTTTTCCTCTCATGATCATACAATGAGAGCGGAATTTCAAAGCTAGCACATAGAGGCCTCATCTTAAAGGATTTGACTATGACGTAAGCCTGCTAGATTTACCTTATCCTCGGGTACCCACAAGGAAATATGTAATAAAACCATTTCTGCAAAAGTTTACCTCAGTTAACACGAAATACAAGAATAAGCTTTGTTAATAGTGGTTTAAGAAGGATAAGTAGAGAAAGTCATGTGAATGTTGCACATAAAAGTTGTTAAAATAGTTTTTTCTTGGGTTTTTAAACTGTATCTTGCTCAAATATGAAAGTTGGTGTTTATGAGATTTTTCGTTTTGGTGTTAAGCTTTCTCCTTCGTTTATGATGTCAAGGGACATCAAAATGTGTATTTACAATTAAATCTGTAAATGTAAACTTTGTATGGAATGCGATTGCTTCCCTACTTTGTGTAGGTAAATGGCAGAGAAGCAATTAAAGTGTGATTTGTATTGGATAATCCTTCGTTGTTATACAAAACAACTTTCTATGTGTAGAATGGGGAGAGCAGTGTTTTGTCAAAGCCCTGCTTTAAATTCTTCCTGCAACACTTTCCCCAGTTTATCAACAACTGAAACATGTGAAATAGAATCCATCCAATAGCTGAAGCTTGAAAACACGATGAAATTTCTGCGTATTTTGTGGCTACCTTTTGGTGGTTTTTGCAATGGCCCTCATTGCTGTAATTTATTTTATTACCTCAGAACAATGAAGGAAGGGAGGCAGTGGCGATATGGAAAGGATGAATGGCATAATGAACGTTTGTTACTACATTTGGAAAGGGCGCCATGTTATTATGAGGCAATTGTGTCGTATGGACAATGGTAAATAAACGAACGGCTACACTGGTCACAAGTTAAATAATACGCACGAGAATACAATAATCGATCTCACGGAGGCAATAAATAAAGCAACAATCAATGCTAATAACCTTGCCTGGGAGCAATCAATGGAACAGTCAACAATAGACAAAGCTAAATGGCCGTAGGGCATTTAATTTTGGACACGTCCTCACACTCCTGCAGGGCCTATAGTTCCCTGGATACCAATACCCTGAAGGCACCAGTTTATATTTTATGTCCGATGCTCCATAATGCAATTATTCGGGTATTGCAACCCAAAACCAAACAGGATATAGACATCTGAGAAGCACAGGTAATTGCAGAACTTAGAATAAGTAACTGAATTGATTTTAACACATATGCAATTGCACTTTTTTACTTTGGTTGACACCTATCCATAAGACAAAGTATAATAAAATTGCATTCCATCAAAATATTTCATATCAACTTGCACCAAAAATCGTGATTTAGGTATCCTGGAATCCTCCCCCTGGAAAGAAAGAGGGAAAGCAACAAGGAAGGAAAGAAGGAAAGAAAGAAAGAACGAAGGAAGAAAGGAAGGAGGGAGGGACGGAGGGAGGGAGGAGTGAGGGAGGAGGGAGGGAGGGAGAGAGGGAGGGAGGAAGGAAGGGAGGGAGGGAGGAAGGAAAGAAGGAAGGAAGGAAGGAAAGAAAGAAAGAAAACTCACCCACTCTCCCACCCAACCCTCTACCCACTCAGCCACCTACTCAACCAGCCACTCACTCACCCACTCTCTCAACTACGTACTCACACACTCATCAACTCACGCACCCATCCACCCACTTAACCACCCGTCTACTCACCCACTCACGCACCTATTCACCCACTCACTCACCCACACACTCTCTCAACCACTCAGTCACCCACACACTCTCTCACCCACTCAGCCACTCAGTCACCCACACACTCACCCACTCACCCACTCAGTCACCCACTCTCTCAACTACCTACTCACACACTCATCAACTCACGCACCCATCCACCCACTTAACCACCCGTCTACTCACCCACTAACGCACCTATTCACCCACTCACTCACCCACACACTCTCTCACCCACTCAGTCACCCACACACTCTCTTACCCACTCAGTCACCCACATACTCACCCACTCACCCACTCACCCACTCAGTCACCCACCCACTCTCTCAACTACCTACTCACACACTCATCAACCCACCCATCCACCCACTTAACCATCCGTCTACTCAGCCACTCACGCACCCGTTCACCCACTCAACCACCCACCTACTCAATCACTCACTCGCCCACTCACCCATTCACTCAATCCGCCACCCTCCCACGATCCATCCACCCACCCACTCAACCACCTATCCATCCACCCATCCACTCAAACAGCCATCCACTCACACACCTACCCACTCACTCACAGTACCATTTTGACCCATAAACTGATATGAATTGAGGTACGTTAAATTCCAGAAAGAGAGTCAAACGTAAAATATTTCTAAAAATCACTCTTTCTTTATTCACGGTTCCAAAGAAGTTCAAAGTCGTGTACTACCGCTTTAGATTAGCACTAGAAAAAGTAAAAGCATTACAATACTCCTATAATTATTTAGAGGATTGTGAACGAATATTTTGAAAAACCGAGTGGTATAGAAACAGAACTGAGAGAACCAAAATAAGGAGTTCGTGCGATTGAGGAATTAAGGATTCCCGCTAAGGATTGAGAAGGAAGAAAGGAAAGACACTCATTAAAAGGGTTTAAGAGATCTTGCGTCTCCATTAATGCTCAGATGCTTCTACTCATTCCTCTGGATAGAATATTGACGAGCGCTAGAGGTCCGAGTACTGCTAAGGGTATACACGTGAGAGGATGTAGCTTATTTCCAGTACTACAAAAAACATAAGCCTGTGCTAACATCCACAATGGAGTCTTAAGAATACAGCAGAGCAGCAGGATCAAGCCATTTGCCGAGACTTGAGAGACAAACCATCGCATAAGAAGTTAATCCCAAACATGTTATTTTGTTACATATAGCTTCATTGGAAATGCAATCCATTATACAAAATTAAATGGCTTGCTCAGCGTTTTACTGTTAGCTTTCTAAACTGCAGTGACGGATTAATTTCATTTAACAATCCCCTTTTGCTTTCTCTACTACGTATAATAAGTAGAGTAATATTGCATTCCACCAAATTTTGATGTCGAGATTTCACCTGAAATATATGTTTTTTGAGGGCTCCTCAATCCAAAAATAAGCATTTTTAGAAAAAGGTCCGTGCGTGTGTATGTGTGTGTGTGTCTGTCTGCCTGTCTGCCTGTCTGTCAGTCTGTGGAAAGCATAACTGAAAAACGAAAACTAGGTTAAAAACCAAAGTTAGTATTTAACTTTAATGTCTTTCAATGATGTGACACGCAGATTTTGAAGAAAATAGCCCCACCCTAAACTACCCTTTACTTGGAAAATTTTTCGAAAATTTTGATTTTCTTGAAAATGGCTCTAACGATTTTGATTAAAATGCCATATATTTAGGATATTTGTATGACAAATGAAATGTATATTTTGAATTTTCTAGCTATAGCCTATGTAGTCCTGTTTACTCTGGATGACATTTGAATAACTCGTAAACGGTAAGACATAGACAAAATCTTACTATACAGAAATGTAAATCTCACTAAAACACACAATTTATGTTCAATAATTTTTTTGTGGAGTGCAGCATTTCGGAGATACTTATTTGTGTCAGTTTCGGAAGACAAAACTTTCGTGAAATGCAACATCGTTGTTCTTTTTTTATATGTTAAGGGTGCAAAGAGAACTGCATCTCAAAGCTTTAAAATATTTGATGATCTCTCTAAGCCTACTGTATTCTAATATTCCCCTTGCACCTAGAAGGAAACAAACAATAACATAATTTCTGCAAATGTTTGTCTCAAGTAACACGAAGAAGATATAGGAATCAGAGTAGAGAAAGTCAAGTGAGTGCAACACATCGGATTTTTTATTTAATAACTGCTGTTAAGCTCGGTCAGTTTGTTAAAGTGGTGAGCTATTCTGATTATGATCGCAAATAAAAGAATCTGACGAAAATAAGTAGGTGCTTTAAATTTAAAGAACTGTAACAACAATTGAGGTATATTTTCAATTTTTAAATAATCAAATTAAAATGAATAGTTAATCTTATTTAGTAGATAACTACTTTTTAATGAGATAGTTACTCTTATTTATTATTTATTTTGTAGGCTATCATCCCCATTGAAAAACTTGATCAACCAGCAGTGAGAGAATGGTTAGCAAAATATGTTAAAGGAGGTGCAGACCTTCCGTCATCCTCCGTATTTGCAGGCATTATATAACAAGGTGCTTTGAAGAGGCAAAGTTATGTATAAAAGAAGAGGTAGCACATAAGCTCACAGCAATCTTCTGTGCTGAAACCACTGATCGCAAAAGAAGATGCGTTTTTGCTGATTGTTAGGTACCCTAGAAGGTAATTGAGTTCAAAAACTTTATTTAGACCATCATAGACACTTTAAAAGAACTCGATATAACATACGAAAATATATTGGTAATTGCCACTTTACATGAAAAAGTGTGTACAATGTTTAACTGTAATAATAGGCGAACATGTATTGTCATTCATACTCTGGGTCCATAAGTGTAGTTTAATAGGAGAACTTTATGAAAAATGCTTACCAGATATGAATGAAGTTGTTGCTAAGCTTAGGAATGTTTTTAGAAATTCAAGAAAACTGATAAATCTATATCTTGAATATCTCAAAGCTCAGTATCCTGAGTTGAAACCAAAACTGTATCCAACCCAGTTTTGACTCGCTGGACAAGCTGGTTTGAGTCTGTTTTGTATTTAAATGAGTATTTAGATTCTGTACTCCAGCTTTTAAGAGACATTGAAAAGCTATCAAATCCAGTCACAGTATTTTTGACAAAATTTTCTCCTGCAAAATTGTGTAAGGTTAAAGTCCAGGCAGAATTAATTGCTAAAAGTTGAGGACTCATAACTTTGCCCATTTTAGAACTTAATTCTAAAGAAAATCCAGTTGTACACAGTTATTGTATGGGCAGAAATAGTAAAAACATAATTCAATTTAATGACAGGTCATTTTTATCAAAATTTAATTTTAGATTCTCTTCCTGAAAAAATGAGTAGAGAGATAGTTTCAGAATTCAAAGAATATGGTCTGAGAGCTAAATACATTCATGGTAAGTGAAGAGGGTGAACTCCTTTGCTGTATTTTGAGTTTGCTTGACCCAGGGTTTGCACTTTCGACATACAGTAATATTGACAAAGTAAAGGCAACTCTCTCCCAGATACGTTTCTTAAGTAATTTTATTGTGAAGATATAATTTTTAACTATGCAAGTCTCATAGAAATTTTGAAAAACCAAATGCACAGTGGGAATGTAGATATCATAGAAGCTTTAATGCTTCTAAGACATAAAAATCCAGCATTTCTTAAATTTTCAAAATTATTTCTGTAGTTACTGTGGTTGCCTGTCTCTAATGTAGATTCTGAAATATTTTTTTTCTAGATTAAATTCAATTGTGACCGACAGACGTGTTGGAATGTCAGAGAAAAATATTAAAACATGTGCAATGCTTCAGTTTGGAGATGCGTAGTAATTACTAATATTGTAATATTGTAAGGTGAAAAAGTCAAGTCATAGAGTTCAAAATAATATAAGTTTCTAAATTGTAAATATATCAATAATTTCAATTTAGGCATTAAAAGATAGTATAAAATATCGGTTCATTGTTTTTTTTATGTCAAGAGTCCTGTTAATGAGCTTTATTAGATTACAAATACCAAGTAAATAAACGAAGACGTTCTTACAGGAGGAGATTAGAAAATTTTGACAACCAGAAAATTCAGTGCATATTTCCATGGAATCAGAATAAAGGTTATCCAGTGTTTTGACATTGTTTCATTACACATACAGCTGCTACTTGATAAATGGTAATTAAAGAAATAAATACAGCATCTAAGCGATTGTCATTTGTCACCTGTGCATATTACTTGCAATAAAATGTAACTGGCTTTGATGCTCTGCAAAATGTAGAAACTATTTATATTCTGTGTAGTACTTCATACTCCATTCTCAACCAAGAGTCAAATTCTTTTTCGTAAGCATGTTCCAAAAAAACACTGAAATTGAGTTTTTATTTATGATGCCCTTTAACTGCTGTAGCTCTCAGCGTCCCATTCTATGTTACGCGTGCAAAAATCGCTCCATTTTGCTCAAAGGTTTCTTCATCAGTCTTGAGATATTTTTACGTGCCGTAAATCTACGACGCGGGATCATCGGTTTTACTTCCCTTCATGGTATAGAGTCTGTTTACTCAACGCATGTACAGTTGGGCCACAAAGGAAATTTACGCTATACACTACTAATGCCAGTCATAAATCCACCTCCATACCTCAGAAAAGGCAAACCTCAGTCCCTGCCCTTGAAGACCAATAGCATATCTGATTTTAAGGAAGTGGCACTTACATATTGACTGTACGTGGAGTCTCAGTTGCAAAAATTCTGAATTTCAGTTCGTCTCTGTTGCATAGCTGCAAAGGTTCATGTTAAGACGTAACCTTGTCTGAAAGGACTCCAGAGGAAGGGCCCATGTTGTAAAACGATTATGACGGCTCCTCAAAGGAAGCGGCCACACTGCACACTCGTTGAGTAAATAGACTTTACCTTTTGCGGGCTAACTTGGTTCGAGGATCATAAAAGTGTCAAGCAAGTTAAGGGTAGGGGGTAGAAATATTTCGCGGTCACAAACGCCGGAAGCCCGCCTTTCAGTGAGTCTTGTGTTGTGTTCTGTGTCGGACTACTTCAGTGTGAGCGCAGATGATGGAGCTATTGCTACTTGTTCACAATCCACCACTGATTGGATGGAGGGGATCAAGCCTCTCTCACCTTCCCAATAACACCAACGCTAGAGGGGTGAGTACTTGCTTCTCTTTTCAACATATCTCTTTCTCTTTCTTTACGCTCGAGACAAGATAAATCGCACAGGGTATTAAGACTTTTATGTCCGAAAAATCTATCGCCTTCCGCCACGGACCACTAGTCCATGGAGGACGACTTATAACCCGAATATGTTCGTGTTCAAGTATAAGGGCCCTGTAAATTCTTATTAACCTTCTAGTAATCTTTGAAATGAAATTGGAAACTGCTTCATAGTCCTATGTCTGTCAGAGCGAATTTGGCTTTTCAGCGGTGAAAAAAGTATCAAGTTTGGCTGAGTTCTTTTCAGGATTACCTACATACACAGAGAAAGAAGCAAACACTCACACACACACACACACACACACACACACACACACACACACACACACACACACACACACACACACACACACATAAATTTTCTCTCTTTGTAGTATTAGTATAGAGTTAGTACTCAAAGCATAAAAATAAAAAATATAAATATTTATTATTACCAATTAAAATTTTACAATTAGGCTAATTCAAATAGAAAACCATTACTGACATTAGAATTAGAAACATACAAATTACGAGTATTAAGGGTTATGGATTAAAACTTGGTCATTATTTGTCTCGCATTCCAATACAAATTAAAAAATATTCAGTTGCATTTGACGATTTTCAACTAAACTAAGACTCATCAATAGACGTTTAGAATTCACCTTTGTGTCTTGGGTACTCACTAGTGTGGACACCTCCTTTGCACGTGTTCTGCTGAAAAGCCGTGGTCCGTTTTTATTCTGCAGTTTGTCACTGCTACTTTCTGCCTCTGTTATAGATATTCCAGGCATATGAGTCATTCCACGTCAAATCGAACAAAATAAGGCAAAAAATGACCTTGATCTCTCAGATTTTCTTGAAAATTTTTTTTGGTGTTTTGGAACAAAATATATTTGACCCGCGTTTCTTCGTTTTATATAAAAAGAAATATTTTGGCAGATATTAATTTTTGAAATGTCCCAAAAATCGCGCGCTTGTCATTCTTCGAACAATTATATCTCCGATTATAATAAAGCAAACTACTTGATCTTTGGCTCAAATTAAAGATAAATTGCAGTATTTTGTGAGGCATTTATTAGAAAATTTTATTAATTATTATTAATGTTCTATTTTATACGATTAAAGTTTTAAAGTTTGATAATAACATAAACTCGACCATTTAAAAATCTGAAAAAAAAGAACTAAAAATACAATGAAGTTTATTCAATATTCTCAGAAAAAATCAGAAGGGAGTCTCTAATAGTTCAGTTGTAATTAACTTTGCAAATCAGTGCAGCGCACTCGCGTGGCACGACTACCGTAACCTCACACAATTGCCACCTTCCATTACGGCAACTGTCGACTGCTTGAGGTTCCATGAATGTTACAACAGTACAGTAAGGAGAAGACTGCTAGCTGACACTATTATATGTACACTATTAGCATCTTCAAAACGTTTTTAAAATATGCATTTTAAACTAATGGCTCCATACAATACACAGCTTTACCTCCTTCTTCGAAAGAAAATTGTTTCACTAAAGCTTCAGGTTTTGACAAAGGAATGAAGGAGTGTAATTATAAAGCACAGCTAGGCCCTTCGTTCTTGTCTCCTGACCTTGACTGGAAGTCCTGTTGGCGAATCCATAGCGTTCGCCTCTTTCATCAACCCATATTGTATAATTCTGTGAATGAAACC
>JAUKNM010000044.1:7500-12500 GCA_030765045.1 Tenodera sinensis
CTACTACTACTACTACTACTACTACTACTACTACTACTACTACTACTACTACTACTACTACTACTACTACTACTACTACTACTACTACTACTACTACTACTACTACTACTACTACTACTACTACTACTACTACTACTACTACTACTACTACTACTACTACTACTACTACTACTACTACTACTACTACTACTACTACTACTACTACTACTACTACTACTACTACTACTACTACTACTACTACTACTACTACTACTACTACTACTACTACTACTACTACTACTACTACTACTACTACTACTACTACTACTACTACTACTACTACTACTACTACTACTACTACTACTACTACTACTACTACTACTACTACTACTACTACTACTACTACTACTACTACTACTACTACTACTACTACTACTACTACTACTACTACTACTACTACTACTACTACTACTACTACTACTACTACTACTACTACTACTACTACTACTACTACTACTACTACTACTACTACTACTACTACTACTACTACTACTACTACTACTACTACTACTACTACTACTACTACTACTACTACTACTACTACTACTACTACTACTACTACTACTACTACTACTACTACTACTACTACTACTACTACTACTACTACTACTACTACTACTACTACTACTACTACTACTACTACTACTACTACTACTACTACTACTACTACTACTACTACTACTACTACTACTACTACTACTACTACTACTACTACTACTACTACTACTACTACTACTACTACTACTACTACTAACTACTACTACTACTACTACTACTACTACTACTACTACTACTACTACTACTACTACTACTACTACTACTACTACTACTACTACTACTACTACTACTACTACTACTACTACTACTACTACTACTACTACTACTACTACTACTACTACTACTACTACTACTACTACTACTACTACTACTACTACTACTACTACTACTACTACTACTACTACTACTACTACTACTACTACTACTACTACTACTACTACTACTACTACTACTACTACTACTACTACTACTACTACTACTACTACTACTACTACTACTACTACTACTACTACTACTACTACTACTACTACTACTACTACTACTACTACTACTACTACTACTACTACTACTACTACTACTACTACTACTACTACTACTACTACTACTACTACTACTACTACTACTACTACTACTACTACTACTACTACTACTACTACTACTACTACTACTACTACTACTACTACTACTACTACTACTACTACTACTACTACTACTACTACTACTACTACTACTACTACTACTACTACTACTACTACTACTACTACTACTACTACTACTACTACTACTACTACTACTACTACTACTACTACTACTACTACTACTACTACTACTACTACTACTACTACTACTACTACTACTACTACTACTACTACTACTACTACTACTACTACTACTACTACTACTACTACTACTACTACTACTACTACTACTACTACTACTACTACTACTACTACTACTACTACTACTACTACTACTACTACTACTACTACTACTACTACTACTACTACTACTACTACTACTACTACTACTACTACTACTACTACTACTACTACTACTACTACTACTACTACTACTACTACTACTACTACTACTACTACTACTACTACTACTACTACTACTACTACTACTACTACTACTACTACTACTACTACTACTACTACTACTACTACTACTACTACTACTACTACTACTACTACTACTACTACTACTACTACTACTACTACTACTACTACTACTACTACTACTACTACTACTACTACTACTACTACTACTACTACTACTACTACTACTACTACTACTACTACTACTACTACTACTACTACTACTACTACTACTACTACTACTACTACTACTACTACTACTACTACTACTACTACTACTACTACTACTACTACTACTACTACTACTACTACTACTACTACTACTACTACTACTACTACTACTACTACTACTACTACTACTACTACTACTACTACTACTACTACTACTACTACTACTACTACTACTACTACTACTACTACTACTACTACTACTACTACTACTACTACTACTACTACTACTACTACTACTACTACTACTACTACTACTACTACTACTACTACTACTACTACTACTACTACTACTACTACTACTACTACTACTACTACTACTACTACTACTACTACTACTACTACTACTACTACTACTACTACTACTACTACTACTACTACTACTACTACTACTACTACTACTACTACTACTACTACTACTACTACTACTACTACTACTACTACTACTACTACTACTACTACTACTACTACTACTACTACTACTACTACTACTACTACTACTACTACTACTACTACTACTACTACTACTACTACTACTACTACTACTACTACTACTACTACTACTACTACTACTACTACTACTACTACTACTACTACTACTACTACTACTACTACTACTACTACTACTACTACTACTACTACTACTACTACTACTACTACTACTACTACTACTACTACTACTACTACTACTACTACTACTACTACTACTACTACTACTACTACTACTACTACTACTACTACTACTACTACTACTACTACTACTACTACTACTACTACTACTACTACTACTACTACTACTACTACTACTACTACTACTACTACTACTACTACTACTACTACTACTACTACTACTACTACTACTACTACTACTACTACTACTACTACTACTACTACTACTACTACTACTACTACTACTACTACTACTACTACTACTACTACTACTACTACTACTACTACTACTACTACTACTACTACTACTACTACTACTACTACTACTACTACTACTACTACTACTACTACTACTACTACTACTACTACTACTACTACTACTACTACTACTACTACTACTACTACTACTACTACTACTACTACTACTACTACTACTACTACTACTACTACTACTACTACTACTACTACTACTACTACTACTACTACTACTACTACTACTACTACTACTACTACTACTACTACTACTACTACTACTACTACTACTACTACTACTACTACTACTACTACTACTACTACTACTACTACTACTACTACTACTACTACTACTACTACTACTACTACTACTACTACTACTACTACTACTACTACTACTACTACTACTACTACTACTACTACTACTACTACTACTACTACTACTACTACTACTACTACTACTACTACTACTACTACTACTACTACTACTACTACTACTACTACTACTACTACTACTACTACTACTACTACTACTACTACTACTACTACTACTACTACTACTACTACTACTACTACTACTACTACTACTACTACTACTACTACTACTACTACTACTACTACTACTACTACTACTACTACTACTACTACTACTACTACTACTACTACTACTACTACTACTACTACTACTACTACTACTACTACTACTACTACTACTACTACTACTACTACTACTACTACTACTACTACTACTACTACTACTACTACTACTACTACTACTACTACTACTACTACTACTACTACTACTACTACTACTACTACTACTACTACTACTACTACTACTACTACTACTACTACTACTACTACTACTACTACTACTACTACTACTACTACTACTACTACTACTACTACTACTACTACTACTACTACTACTACTACTACTACTACTACTACTACTACTACTACTACTACTACTACTACTACTACTACTACTACTACTACTACTACTACTACTACTACTACTACTACTACTACTACTACTACTACTACTACTACTACTACTACTACTACTACTACTACTACTACTACTACTACTACTACTACTACTACTACTACTACTACTACTACTACTACTACTACTACTACTACTACTACTACTACTACTACTACTACTACTACTACTACTACTACTACTACTACTACTACTACTACTACTACTACTACTACTACTACTACTACTACTACTACTACTACTACTACTACTACTACTACTACTACTACTACTACTACTACTACTACTACTACTACTACTACTACTACTACTACTACTACTACTACTACTACTACTACTACTACTACTACTACTACTACTACTACTACTACTACTACTACTACTACTACTACTACTACTACTACTACTACTACTACTACTACTACTACTACTACTACTACTACTACTACTACTACTACTACTACTACTACTACTACTACTACTACTACTACTACTACTACTACTACTACTACTACTACTACTACTACTACTACTACTACTACTACTACTACTACTACTACTACTACTACTACTACTACTACTACTACTACTACTACTACTACTACTACTACTACTACTACTACTACTACTACTACTACTACTACTACTACTACTACTACTACTACTACTACTACTACTACTACTACTACTACTACTACTACTACTACTACTACTACTACTACTACTACTACTACTACTACTACTACTACTACTACTACTACTACTACTACTACTACTACTACTACTACTACTACTACTACTACTACTACTACTACTACTACTACTACTACTACTACTACTACTACTACTACTACTACTACTACTACTACTACTACTACTACTACTACTACTACTACTACTACTACTACTACTACTACTACTACTACTACTACTACTACTACTACTACTACTACTACTACTACTACTACTACTACTACTACTACTACTACTACTACTACTACTACTACTACTACTACTACTACTACTACTACTACTACTACTACTACTACTACTACTACTACTACTACTACTACTACTACTACTACTACTACTACTACTACTACTACTACTACTACTACTACTACTACTACTACTACTACTACTAC
>JAUKNM010000044.1:17500-77500 GCA_030765045.1 Tenodera sinensis
CAAGTGTGCGCAAATTCCAAACAAATATATAAGCGAGCAAATCAGTCCGTGAGTTGAGTTGGTCAGTGAGCTACTGAGTTCATTTCGGCTGTGGCATAAAGTGTGTTCTCTTGGCGAGGTTGCGACGTAAAGTGAGCTACGATACATAAGAGACTGAGTGGTGTCTATTATGTCGCACATAAAGTATGGTGACAGGAGAAATTGAACTGGTTCACATTAGTGAAGTCTCAATGTGAACTAAGTGAAGTCCTCAGTGGAGGCTGAAGTGTCAAAACAGTAACAGAACTGAGTGAGTTGACAGTGATATCTGGACAAAGTTACAGTATTACCTCTCAGTTTCATTCAAGTACTGCGCACTCAAGTCCCAAATACTGTGTTGTTAGAAAACAGTATCATTGTTCATAGCAATGACGTCAGACGCACCGTTTGACGCACTTTGAACCTTAGCAGGTCCACGCTGCCCGTAACAGCAGCACCTGCTTGCTCTGCTTGGGACAGTGTTGTCCCGGGCTGTACAACGTGCACAGCATGGAAAAAGCGAAACCACTCCCCACATTTGCAGTCTCTTAGCATAAGCACAGTAATTAATAAGTATTGTGACATAATGGATGCACTTTTAAGAGGAGTTCATGGGAAGAATTTTCAGATTTGGTAGCTCTCAAATCTCAGTTGGATCACTTTTCCTTGCCCTATTCTGTTGATTTCGAAAATGTTCCACTTCAACATCAACTAGAACCTACTGGTTTGTGCTTCTAACTTAAAAAGGACGTACAGTAATAATAAAGTTGTCAGTTTTTGTCAAGCTCTTATTAGCCAAGCATACCTTATTTTCATAAATGTTCTGCAGAAATCACGTGTATGTCTGCAGTAATACATCTGCGAACTATGTTCTATTTAATGCGTCTGCCTTGAGACCTTCTGTAACTGTTTCACCATATATTAAAATGGTGGGAAAGTATAAATTGGCCATAATAAATGCGTAACTAGGTTCAAAGTGTGACCACAAGTAGAGGTTTTCATGCAGAACTACTTTTGTTTTGTTACAGGAGCAATTTGTTTCCGAATTGTAAAGTTAAAGGTTATACTGGGTGTTAATGAACTACACCGAAATAATTTCAGCGATTGTAGACGTGACTAATATAAGGTAGTCGAGATAGGCAATGCATGGTCTGCAGCTTAACATAACGCAGTTAATTGTGTTAAACCTAATTGGCATTAGATGCTGATAAGTTGGTGTTTAAACAAGGTGGGTGAGATTATTGGATTAGAATATCTTCAAAACTGCTTCCCGAGTATAGAAATATCGAAACTTAATAGCTCGTTATTGACATTCTCAACATTTAATGCATCGAACTAATCATCTGCCAGTGCGACACTGAACAACGATTAACTGCCTTCTTGCATCAATAGCCTACTCTAGTAGTGTTTGTGTAACTGCTTTGGTGGCATAATCCATAACGCCGAAAACTGCTGTTCCAGAGGTCATTGGTTGGGTTACTGTCACGTGCTTAACTTTTTTTCTTCGTCATAAATTATAATAGGCAGTTCCTTTAAACCAGACATAAAGAGTTGCATTTACTTTTCATTTTATGTAACTTCGTTCACCCTTTAAACCTCCTCCCATTTAGACGTACAGCATGTGAGAGTATTAAGCAGGATTCAACCTTTGTTAGAAGGAATTGTAATTAATTGCACTCACAAGGTGAAATTACTCTTTAAAATGCATCGTACAAGAATTAAAACCTTAGACAAAATATTAAAACAAGAACAACCAAACAAACAAAGAAATGAAAAAAAAAAAAAAAAAAAAAAAAGAAAGAAAAAAAAAGACAAATAAAGTGAAGGAGACGCGAACTCGTTTATCTTTCAGATAAAAGCTAATGCCATCACCATTGCACCAGAGGAAGTACTCCGACCGTCTCTTCATTTTCGTGTGTTGTGCACTCAAGTGGTATTATCATTAGCAGTGGCGTACTGGCACGTTAGAAACTTATAGCCGTAACTTCCACATCTGAACCAACAGGCTGTAAGTCTCCAATCCCAAATTACTTGTTTCAGAGATCTCCACTTGCTCTGAAAATATTTCGGTGTAGTTCATTAACACCCTGTATAAATATTCCTTATTCTTATTGGTTTTTATGTTTAGTTCTTGGAATATTAATTTATTTTTAATAATTACGTTAGTATTGTAATTCAAATTAAAATCGTATGATCTCAAAATCTATGTAAATGAACAATTTTAAAACAAACAAAACGAAACACAATAATAAAAATACTTGACTTCATTTGTAAAGCCATACATTGCTATGTTTTGCTTAGTGCCGCCGCTACTTGCGCGTGTATACTACAGTCTGTCTTCGTGCTCACGAGTACTTCCAAGGTCATGAAATTGCGCTTGGGTTTATATAGCTGCTTTATAGGGTTGTCATCTTACTAGTCAAATAGTCTTCCCATTGTACTACTCAGAAAGTGCTATTAAAATATTGTAGTTACAGTCACACGATTATCTACCATTCTTCAACAAACTGTTCTAAAAACACTTATTCATCTATTTAGGTAGTTCATGTTGATCTAGATAATTTTTTTTTATAAATGCTAGTGTTACATATTTATTTGAAGATACCATGGAAATTAAGAGAATACAGTAGGCTTAAGTGAGAGTCAACTCCCATAAGAACCGGTCGGTATGAGATGGCCTTGAGATTTTGTTCTACTTACATGACCAGTAAAAATATAAAATAAAATAATAATAAAATTTTGCCTTGCCATTTGATTGAGAAAAGTGTTTTAACATTTTAACATTGTGTTTTAGCGAGATTTACATTTTTTTATGTTCCATTTAAATCCCACCTTTAACACTGATGGTCGTATCGGCGGCCTCTCCTGTGGAACGTATTACCTATCGGCAACGGTGTTACTCGCTTAACAGTGGATTTTCTGTCTTTAGGGTCTTCATACATTAAATTCACAAACACACATTCACACACACACACACACACACACACACACACACACACACACATTCACACTCTCATTCAGACTTCCATACTCTGGGGAGGTTGGCGAATGATGTTGGCTAGAGAAAAATTCCTACCCCGACCAGGAATCGAACACGGCATAGTATGAATTTGAATGAATGAATTTGTTATTAACTTAACTTGTTTACATAAAGATTATACATGTCACAGTTGAGTCTATTTGCATTACTTAAAATTTATCCTAGGGTCCCATACAGCTTGAACACCCTGGTTATATTGTGTATGGTAGCCCTTCTCCTTTCTCACATTTACATATGTTTACGTTTTCACTAATCTTATCCTGCTCCCACCCTTAATTTTTTATTTCTGTTTCTCTTTCATCTCGCACCGCTATTCCTTTCCCTCTTTCTCAACTTTTCTAATCAGCTTCACTCATAACTTTAATTCGTCAGTTTACATTGCACACTTGATTAATTTTCATTTCAGTAGTTCATTATAACCTCACTTTCACCGTGTATAAAAACCCTCTACTCCCTCAACCATTTTTTAAACCTCGGCGAAATATCCCTTTCTTTCCCTTTCCCCTGCCTAGTTCTCCCTTTTCCCCTCACCCTCACTGATATCACTTCTTCTCTGTGCTCCTTATTCTCCAGTGTTGTCATTCCCCACCTTGGCTCTTATCCCTGTTTCTTTCGTGTGACTGTTTTAGTATTTCCATAGCCGTTTGCGTGTTTGTAAACTTCACAAGAATATTTCTTGCCCGTGGTATTTTGCTGATTCTGAATGCGCCGCAAATCTCGTAGCCTCTCAGATGTGTTTCCAATCTGTTCACTAGTAGATCTCTTAAATCCTGACATACTCCCACTTCACGTTTTTCTTCAACTCCTGAAATCACTATATTATATTTTCTGCTTTCCTTCCAGTGTTTTATTTAAGTTCTGAATTTCCCGTTTTAACGTATCCATTTTTTTGTGTTCCCTGTCGTGTTTCATCCACTCTTCCCTGAATCTCTCTGCCAGTTCTTTATCTGTTACTAAAACTGTTTCGTTGATCTGCTCTTTAGCTGCCGTGTCACTTAACACCCCTTTCCGCTCGGCCACGGGAGCTTCCTTCAATGTACGTGCGGTCAGTTCCACTTATAGATCCGTACCCGGCACAGTAAGCAAGCTGGCTACGGTGTTTTTTTCTGTCTCTTGCGACTTACCAATTATGCAAAAGTCTTGCAGAATGAAGAGGACTTCAGAGGCAGTTTCAAGTAAATTCAATATATATTCTTCACGAAAATGTCATTAAATCAGTTTCATATAAAATGAAAAATTTCGAAAACTATTCAAAGATGCCGAGCTTAAATAGGAGTACCAAGTTTGGTTCCTAACCGATATTTAGTTGAGTCATGCTGTCCACACACATATACACACACCGGGCCTTCTGCTCATTTTTTGTGCGGGGTGGGGGAGTAGGGGCCCCGAGAGGGATGTATCCGGGGATGTTTCGACATCGACCTTTTGTGTGGAATTGAATATTTACCCTACTTACTATATGCAGTATAGAAAGTAATTAGGTGCCAACACTTCCACGGGCTCATTGCCACTGTGGGCAAGGGTTGTCAACGAAAAATAAAAGTTAGCTGCTGATGATGCTGTTGACATTGGAAGTGTGTTAATGAAGGCCAAATGCAAAGTTAAACCTGTTGGTCCCCTGGGTTAACAGCTTCAAGATTTAAAACGTACCTTTACATAGCCGTAGTACTGAATGTACTTTAAGGAATGGAGGATTAAGACAGACCTGTGTACTGATTTCACCATATGTTTCTACATGTACTCTGTTATAGTGTCTTTCAACAGATGATTTTCTTATACACGTAACTATTATGTCGCAGATGAGTCTATCGTCACAGCTTTCAACAAAATAAGAGTCTCCGCTCTGATATAATTGAACTTTTGTCATTCGTAGTTTTTCTGAAGCTATCTATTATTAGATCTATTTCACGTATCTGCTTCAGTGATAACCAAGACGTGTATCAACTCATGCTCCCTCACTTGCTCGCTCTGCAGTGCACGAGTTGAAACGAGATTAACCGAAGTCGGCACGATGTACGGTACAAGGAAACTGTACCTTGGATTGCATCGGGTACGATTGTAAGCTTTGAGAGGCCCTGCCGTACTATATTCTCCTTTTCCTGTTATACCTATAAGGAAATATGAAGTAAAACAATTTCTACAAAAACTAATCCCTATTAATATGAAGTAGGCTAAGAATATGCGTTTTTAAGAATATTTTGCATATGTCTGAGCTGAGAAAGTCATATGAGTACATACTTCAGAATTTTTTAGTCATAGAGATATCTTAAATATGCATTAAATCAAAACCGTTACCGAGATTTTTCGGTAAATCGAAATTACGCAGTGTTCCATGTAGAGGGTAGTTTGAGCTATAGAATTTTCTTGAAAATATACGTTTTATATGTTTGAAAGATGCTGAGCTTAAATACCTAATGTGGTATTTATAGATATTACATTTCTGAGCTACGCTGGCGGCGCCGTGGCCGAGCGATTAGCGCACTCGCCTACCACCTAGGCGGCCCGTGTTCGATCCCAGGTACCCGCATGTGGTATTCGTGGTGAACGAAGAAGCGTCAGGGCGGGTTTTCTCCGGATGCTCCGGTTTCTCCCGCCATCTCATTCCACCGGTGCTCCATCTTCATTCCATGTATCATCAGTGTCACCGCCTGCGGTGCCGTAGTAATAAAAGCGGGCGTTAAACACTACAAAAAAATGAGCTACGCTGCTTCAGACCAACACACGCATGCTCATATGAAGCTCCCGTGGTGCTTTTTGTATTTTTTTTAAATGGACCTCATAACACGTATTTATGGCGATATCTAGATATCGAAATCTTGGTCTGAATACAATAGCTCTTCTACCTAGCTTAGCGATGCAGAGCTTAGCAGGTCCACGCTGCCCGTAACAGCAGCACCTGCTTGCTCTGCTTGGAACAGTGTTAATCCGGGCTGTACAGTGTGCATACCATGGAAAAAGTGAAGCCACTTCCACATTTGCAGTCTCTTAACATAAGCACAGAAATTAAGAAGTATTGAGACATATTTAATGCAGTCTTAGAGGAGTTTGGTGGAAGATTTTCAGATCTGAAAGCTCTCAAATCTAAACTGGATCACTTCTCCTTGTCCTATTCTGCTGAGCCCGAGAATGTTCCAGTTGAATGTCAACTAGAACTTACTACCTTGTGCCGTGATTGAGATCTACATAAAATGCGAATAATGATAATATTGTGAGTTTTATCAAGCCTTTGATCCACAAACGTACCCAGAATTTTGCAAATTTGCTACAGAAATTATGTGTATGCTTGCCATTATTCATTTACGTCTGCCTTAAGACCTGGTTCTGTCTGTGAAAATTCGCAAAATGGGTATAATAAATGCGCAATTAGGTTCAAAGTGAAGACCACAAGTAGAGGTTTTAATTAACAGCTGATTTTATTTTATGTTACAGGAGCAGCCTGTTTACTTTTGAATTGTAAAGTTAAAAGCCATGTAAATACTAGTTGTGCTTTGTGGTTATAATGTTTTGTTTTTCGATTACTAATTTGTATTTTTAATAATTACGTTATTATTGTAATTCTTGTTTAAACTTAATGACTGCAAAATCTATCAAAATAAGTGCTTTTAAACTAAACAAAAATAAACAAAATAAGTATAAGGGTGAACTTCATTTGCCCTTCGAACTTCGTACTCCCATGGTTTGCGTCGGTCTGGGTGGCTCAGTTGGTTAGACGCTGGTCCACTGATCCCAAGGTCGCGAGTTCAAATTCGCCCCAGAACGATGGTTTTTAAGTGTGCTTAAAAACGACAGCTCCATGTCAGTAGATTTACTGGCATGTAAAAAACTCTTGCGGGACGAAATTCCGGTCCAACGACGACGCTGATATGATCCAGCGTCGTTAAACAACAAAATAATATTTAATATCACCCATGTTTTGCTATGTTTTACTTAACGCTGCCGCTACCTGCGTGTATATCAGTCTTTCTGAGAGGGTTTCATTTCCACGAGTAATGCCAAGATCATGAAATTGCGTTTGAACTGGCATCGCTGATGTAGTTGCAGATTATAGGTCCTAAAATAACTATAAGTTAAAACATCTGCTTTAACTTTATTATTAGGCATATAATAAACATCAGAATAATATTTAAGGTTCAGTATGCTGACAGTATTTAGTGTGATAATTTGATACGTCTATGAGCATCCTGTAAAATCCTCTCTATTTACAGACGGGCTGTGTTACTTCAAATGTCATTCTCATTCATATCTCGTACCAGTCAGTTACGGAATATCATGGCACTCCCTGGAAATTGATTTGTATTCTGTTTTCCAGAGCTTATAGTATGTAATTTAGTGACATAATACCTCTCTGTTTCTACGTGCTTAGGTTAATGTTCCTTTGGCATTTTACGCAAGCCTTTGTTCTTATTGTGTCCGTTATTTTATTAATATTCATATGCAATTTTCAACGCAACTCCTCTGCATAATCATTAGATGCTCTTCAGTCTGCATATTCTATTCTTCACAACATACATGTATCAGTGTAGTAATCAGAGAATTTTGTTACTGTTCTTCAGATAAACAAAAGAAGTAGATAGCAGGAGAAATGCTGAAATAATGAGCTAATGCGAAACGGCGAATTTCATTTTTATGCTTATAAAAGGGATTTGTATGTTTCTTCAATGATTTCAAACTTGAAGTACTGCAGATTGTTCAAACTAAACATGAAATTATCTCTAAATTTCCGAAGTATACATGCTTTCGCAACATACAGCTAATTCTGCAAATGTGGTTTTGTAAGATTTTTACATATTTCAAAAGTACGTGTGTTTTGAAGATTTGTCCAATGAACACAACATTGATGTTTAAACATAGTGTGATATTTTTTTCTCTAATACGTACAGAAAATAGAGGGAGTATTGTATTCTACCGAAAACTATGATGTAAAAATTGAATTGGAAAGACAGCCTTAAGACTCTCAGAATCCAAAGTTAGCATGTTTACTTTCTCTACTACGTACAGTAAGTAGGGTAAGTAACGTATTCGACCCAAAAATTCGATGTCGAGATTTCACTGGAAATATGTTTTGAGACTAACTGAATAAGAAAACACACATTTTTAGAAAAAGGTCCGTGCGTATGTGTGTGTGCGTGCGTGCGTATGTGTATGAAGTATGTATGTTGAATTTTTTTGGGATCAAGAAAATGAGGACATCCTCATTTTGGATGATTTTTGCATAACTAGTAAATTGTAAGAGATAGACAAACACTTACTATTCAGAAAATGTATATCTTATTAAGCACACAATTTATATTTGATAGTTTTTTGTGGAGCCTACCATATCTGAGATATTTGTTGTTATTAGTTTGAGTTTTCCAATACTTATACTTTTCTCAAATGGATAGCGGTTATTCGTTTTTCCATCCTGGTCATACTAACACGACGGAATTTCAAAGCTATCACATAGCAACCGACTCTTAAAACCTTGAGTATGACATAAGCATGACGTACTCTCCTATTTCCATTATGTTCGTACTTGCAAGTTAATTTTTAATAAAACAATCCACTTCCCTCCGCCTGGTTTGAACCCATAACTTCAGCAACCAGAAATTAGCACGTTGCCTGTTGACCACGGAGGGCGACGCCGTTGCGACCCAGCACCATACAAATCAGAGAGGAAAGCCAAGTCACGCAGGTACTGATACTACTGTACTGAGGACACCATGCAAAGTTACATATACAATCCTCCTACCACTTCACCATGGAAGTATTTACTAATTATTTCACGTAGAACTTAGCAAGCCTCATGTAATATCATATTAACAAGTTCACTATTAACACACCATTTGAGAACTACGTAAAGCCATGTCAACTCTTTTTCTTCTTCTTCTTCTTCTTCTTCTTCTTCTTCTTCTTCTTCTTCTTCTTCTTCTTCTTCTTCTTCTTCTTCTTCTTCTTCTTCTTGGTTAGCTGATTACTTGCCCAGCATGGAGGACTTACACCCCCTATGACTTACAAGCCTGTGCCTTGGGGAGTATGGTCAGGGTGAAGACCTGGAAGCAGGTGGTCAGCCCAACACCAGCTATGAGAGTGAAGAAGAGCATGTGAAGTGCAGGTGAAATGGATGATTGGAAAAGATGTAGTGAAGGAGTTGGTGGACTGAGTGGCGAGGGAAACCGAGGAACTCGGAAAAAACCCGCCCACACACCGCTTCCTCTGCCACGAATACCAAATGTACGTGGTAATAAGCGAACAGTCTATCCGCACGGCCAAGGCGCCGCCCATTTCAACTCCACCTTTAAATTCCACTAACTACACTCATAACTAGGTCATGGCTGCAGTTCATGATCTCATCGATTGACGCACTCGCATTCATCATATGGCAGCAAACATATAACGGAACTAACCGGGGTACTTATGTGAGACCCCACAAACTTGCGTTGTAATACTTTACACTACTCCCTGCGTATTATATTGTAACTGCATGAGGGAGGCGAGGTAGTTACAGGGCTATCATGCGGTACGATCAGTACCAGGATGGCCAGGTTTGGGCTAAATTGTTCAAGAGACAAATGGCAGAACTGGGCACATTTTCCAACACTCGGTAATCTTAAAAATTAATATCCGGAAGCATTTTTCGATATTGATTATTTTACAAAAATTATTGAGGTCATTGAAGAAGACTTGACAAGTATGTTTCCCGGTTTTGTAAAATTGGAATGAGAGAGTTCTCTGTTTTCGTGACCCTTCACTTTTGATGTAGGTAAAGCACCAGAGCTGCTGCAATTAGAGCTTTTAGACTTTTCTTTACCAATCGGCTTCCGCTACGCCATGCACGCGTTCACACTTACGACGAGTGGAAGTACAAAGTATGTGAACGCTCGAAAACGATGTCAGTATGTTTGTTATAAGTTACTGCAAGTAACTAGGGAAGGGGTGGCTTTATTTCTGGCGGTCATTTCAAGACCTGAGCGGGTAGTGTTTACTGTCAAAATTTGTGACCTTCCACTTTAAACACACGCCAAAGCTGCGCGAGTGCCAAGCGTATGTTTACAAATTTATTCGAATAGACACGCTGGAATTCAATTATTTAAAGAGTGAAAGGTATACACAAATGGACACACTTCGCGCACCTCACCTAGGCAGATCTATTGTAGCTAACACCCCCTAGGAGGCAGGGATGAAGTAATGGAACCATAGGGTGCTACAGGGGTATAGCCAGACAGGCCACAGAGACGCGTGGAAGTCCCTAACAAGTGCTGAGATCTTTTCATCCCGGCGCCAGGCCCCGCCGAGCAGTCACCACTACGGATTCGGTGTCGTACCAGCTTCCTCCGACAGAGGATAAGCTCGCCCAAACGCTACCTAGCGTCGAGAACAGGAGTTTCTATGCGCAAGCATCTGCGCCATCTGCCCGACACCGCCAACACTTTACGCCTAAAAGCACACCTGAAAGACAACAAAGAAATGGAAGGAAGGGAAATGATGGAAAGGAAATCGTGATATGAAATTAAGCACCCCAGCATTTGCCTAAGTGACTAGGAGAAACCACGGAAAAACCCAACTTAGAGTGCGCGGCCACCGGTAATCGAACCTGAGACCTCCCGAATGCAAGTCGCCACTTCACTGGGTAGCCAATTATTTAATATTATTTTATGGCTAAGCAACTCATTTAACAAGACATGGCAAAGGTACGAATAACACATCTTTTGAAGTTCTATCTCTCTATGTTAATTGCAGAAGTAAGCGATAAGGAGTGGTGACATTTGGGTAATAAAACGTTTGACCAATTTTATTTTTCAAATACCCAATCATTCACTAAGGAGAAAAATGGTAGAGGAACTTATGTTTCAGCTTAACGTCAAGAAGTTGCCGTTAAACTCTGCGCTCTCATACCCATAACACCTGTATAAATGAACAAACATTATCAAAGATGAACCTGCTAAGGTCAGCACTAAGACACAGCTTGAGTGATGGACATCTCCAAGATGTGTTTGTTTCTAAGCACATCCGAGCAAAAATCAGACAGCTTATGTTAAAAATACCAGTTCCACGCTTCTCACTAGGTGAGTTGAATAAACGTTTACGCTTATACCACAAAGCTATTCAAATCTGACTAATGTACCATGTAAAATATAATTGCATTTAAAAGCATGAAGTAAACGCTATATTAACATTCTGTATCATTAAGTGGATCAAATTTTTTAAACGGTGCATATGGTCCACGACCCTAAATCAGCCACTTCACTTTTTGCCACCCAGACTCTGAGTGTTGACCTGAGAGGAAGTTGACATGCTCTGTGTTCACCTGCGTCTAGGGGTGTGCAAAATTAAGGACGGCATGACACTATACTAAACATGGCTATACTGTCTACCTAATTCGAAACATGACGTAAAATAGGTAGTTCTATAAACTAAGTTAGAACAAGCTATACTCGGTAGCAGTGATATGCATTGAGTACTACATTCTTGTTAGTCACGTGTTGTACAACGTCTGCATTATTTTTACTAACAAAGTTATCTATATTAGGTACACTGCTCGTACAGAATCGTAAAGCTGACAAAAGATGATCGTCGAGTACGTACAAATTTTTCATCTGGTTAAGTTTTGAAAAAAAATTGTTCCCGGACTAAGTAGATGCAAATATTGACATCATATGTGCTGCGAAATCACGTAATATGGGAAAGTTTTCATCAGACAATGATTCATCTAGTTCAATGCCGTTTTGCGTTTCATTTTAATTGGAGTGCTGTTTTGTAAGCGAATTAGATTTTGTTGCAGAGTATCTTTTTGTATGCAAGTTCGAAATGACTTTTTATATAATAGTGCCTAATATATCTAATATCAACTGAGCAGATGCCGCTTAGAAGCCGCTTCGTCCACCACGAATACCACATGCAGGACCCTGGGATCGAACCCGGGCCATCATGGTGATAGGCGAACTGTCTAACCGCTCGGGCACGGTGGCTGCTTTAAACAATCTGCCTGAACAAAACAAACTTCATTCTTGAATTGATGTTTACTGTTGTGAATAACATTATATCTCTTTAAACAATGTGCCTGAACAGCATAAAGTTCATTCTGGAGCTGATTTTCACTATTGGGCCAAAATGAAAAAATTAGTCCAACTGCCTTTCTGTCACTTTAGTTTTCTTCTGAACTTCTGCACAAATACACAGTTCTCTTCCACTGACGTTAACACAGTCTACAGTCGTTCGTGATAGTATAACTCACAACTGTTTTCTTCTAGTAGCCTTTACTAAGTCCTTTCACTGTCATTTTCACTTTCTCTGTCTCTCAAGTACTAATTCTGACGATAAAGTCACTTAACACTCATTAAAACTTCTCCACTGTGACGAGACATATCTTTCACAAAAGTACCACGCACACAGCTGTCTCGCACAAACTGAGACACTGACTGACTCATGTCTGTGACCGTAACTCCTCTAACTCATTGCCTCGTGTCCTTATATATGTAGCACCGATGACGCCACACAGCCATTTTTGGAACTTGTACAAACACGCCGGTCGTCTGAGGCCTCTCGAAGGTTCCAGCAATCCTTTGTTTAGCGCCGGGCTCATACTTGTTAGTCCCGTATACACAAATAATCGCTCAAGGCAGTCTCACCTTGAGGACCTTTGCTTACTCGCCGTCTTGGTATGTGGTGTGAAGTAGCTTAGCCCCGATCGTACTTTGTTTTGCACCGAGCTCGACGTCACACTGTAGTAAATAACATCTCTTTCAACTGAGTGCATGGGTAACGCAAGCCGCGCCGTAGCCGAGTGGTTAGACCATTTGCTTCTCACCAAAGTGGCCCAGGTTCGATCCCAGGCAACCTCATGTGAGATTAGTGGTGGATGAAGCGGCGCTGGGGCGGGTTTCCTCCGGGTTCTCCGGTTTCCCCCGCCATGTCATTCCACTGGTGCTCCATGTTCATTCCATGTATCATCAGTGTGGTGTGAAGTACCTTAGCCAAAATCGTCCTTTGTTTTGCACTGCGCCCGACGTCACACTGTTATAAATAACATCTCTTTCGACAGAGTGCGTGGGTAACGCCCGCCGCGCCGTAGCCAAGTGGTTAGACCATTTGCTTCTCACCAAAGCGGCCCGAGTTCGATCCCAGGAAACCGCATGTGGGATTTGTTGTGGATGAAGCGGCGCTGGGGCGGGTTTCTCCAGTTTCCTCCGCCATGTCATTCCACTGGTGCTCCATCTTCATGCCATGTATCATCAGTGCCTGCGGTGCCGTAGTAGTAAAAGCGGACGTTGAACACTACAAAAAAGGTAACGTCAACTTCCTTCTGTAAAATAAGTTAGTTTTATTATTTCCACAAAATTATCTCCAACAATGTTGATCAAAATTGTATCGTTCATATTGGAATGACAAAAAGAGGTATAAGTATTTTGAATTTTGATCAATAACCTGTAGAGTGTTACAGTGATTAAGATAATCAGTGATTCAGCTAAAATACAGTGCAAGACAAACTAAATCTTACAGTTACAATTTATAAAAACTACATTTTGCTAGGCATTAATTAAGAATTAGGCAAACATTAGCCGCTGTAACGTTTAAATTGATCATATTTACTTCATTCTCGTACACTAATGCACATTATTTGAAACTGCGGAAAGCATTTTTCCTTGAGCTTATGACTAACACATTGATGCTGTCTCAGGGTTACACTTGCAATCACGTTGGTGAGCTTGACCGGAAAATGAAATAAAATGCTTTTTGTTGTTGATTAGGTAAATAGCTGTAATGCGTGTGATGAGGCGTGATTGAGGAAAGTGTGAATGGGGATTTTTATGCACATGTGTTATTGTATATGTAATTGTTAACTTTTGAAAATTTGAAATATAGCTGTTCCAGTTACAACACTGTCCGGAAACACCCCGCCCCTCCCTGACGAAAGTTAAAGATTCGGAGGTGGGGAGGAATAAGCCAATACGAATCTAGAATTTCAAAAATTAAATGTCAGGGCGCGTAGACTAGTCCGCTAAGCTCGGCAGTAAGTAAGATGGAAGTGAACTGACGGACACGCGGACTTTGAAAAACAACAAAGTGGTCTGTCGTAACTGTCCTAAGTGCGCGGAGGTATTGGTTGCATTGATCCAGGCTATAAAGGAAATAAGAGCACAGTGTTGTAACTAGAACAAAAACTCACGACCCAAGATAAATGCAAAGGGAATTGACTAAATTCATTTCGGAAAGCTACTCCTGGGAACTGCACCAACTGTGTCATTATTCGCCACAATCCCATCGCCTGAGATTGTCGGGCCTTTTACCAAAGACCAGGGTCCGTGCTCCATCAACGAGAAATGGTGAAGCTAGCCGAGGACTGACATCAAGCCCAGGACTAAAACGAGGAGGAAAACATCTACCACCCTCAACGAGTTAAAAAACACCAGGTAGCCGCCTCAGAGCTTAGCTTCCATCTGACTCATAACTCCACGTAAGGCGAGGATCCAAGCTTTAAATTCCGGACACTCTAATTCAATTTTTCAATCTTATTTTACCTCCAGTCTTCTAGCGGCATGTGAGAAAATAACACTTATCTATAATATTAGTAATTTTTAAACCATGGTGAAGACATAAGTTGATTCAACTGAATACCTGCACTCAAATTTTTACCTCACACTTTCTGGAAGTTAGATCACCGCTCGCCCACTTTGCTCTTTAAATTACTTACCTCTGTGAATTGCCTTTTCTTAGTGAGGATGAAATTTTACAATATAGCCCTCAGCACTCTGCTATTTCAGAGGCGGGAGGGGGGTTTCCGATCCTTGCAGCTGCTGTGGTTAGGGCGCTGCGTACGCCTAGCACCCGTGGTACTTCTGACATTACCGAAAGTACATGGCCCGAACATTCAACCTCCTCCCGAAAAGGAGTTGTTCGATTGCGTTGGACTAGGCAGGGCGGTAGTTCCCGAAACTCGTGGGATATTGAGTACGTTGGGCGACGGTGCCCAGTGTATTGAGACAATTCAATATACTCTGTATCAGCCTGGAGAGCTGGAAGAGGGTGTGCTAGTTTCTTGTCGACACCATCAAGGTTTACGGTAGCCCTCCTTTCTGGTGTTGAGGCGCAGAAGTGGCAAAGGTGTCTTTTAGACAAGGTTTTACCCTTAGAGGCTACTCTACTCTCCCTGGCATTAGCCGGAGCTTCGGCTCGGCGCAAATTTCTTTGTTTCTGAGAATGTTGGTCTTTCTTGGAAGCCTGCCCTGTGCACGTTAATTTCATTGGCACAAAATGACAAGGTGGAAAAGTATTTAGCTAAGTGAAAGGTTACGCAATCTATTTCAGACAAGGGGAATAAAAATACCCTATAGCACCCATATTAATTTTGCATTTCGCAATTTACTCAACACTAGATTGACATAATAACTTCAAATGCTTACCACACCTAATTGTATCTTTATTTATAACAGTAGGAAGCAATTTTATAAAGGTTTAAATCGCTGCTGACCACCACCGTAGCGCAGTGGTAGCGCGCCTGCCTTTGGCGCGGAGAACCCGGGTTCGATCTCCGGTGCGTGCGTGGGGAGTTTAGCGTCTCTAAAAACTCAAGTAGTCGCCTTAAGGTCGATTTGACCCCCGTCACACCATTGCTGCACTCCACCGTGGATTTGGCTACGGCTAGAGGACACAATGGCCGGCGGGCATTAAGGGTAGCATCTGCATAGGGGAGAAGCTCTTGCGATTGTTTATTATTATTATTATTATTATTATTATTATTATTATTATTATTATTATTATTATTATTATTATTATTATTATTATTATTATTATTATTATTATTATTATTATTATTGTTATAATTGTTGTTATTATTGTTATTATTATTACCTATTATTATTATTATTATTATTGTTATTATTATTATTATTATTATTATTATTATTATTATTATTATTATTATTATTATTATTATTTTTATTGTTATTATTATTGTTATTATTATTGTTATTATTATTATTATTATTATTATTATTATTATTATTATTATTATTATTATTATTATTATTATTATTATTATTATTATTATTATTATTATTATTATTATTATTATTATTATTATTATTATTATTATTATTATTATTATTATTATTATTATTATTATTATTATTATTATTATTATTATTATTATTATTATTATTATTATTATTATTGTTATTATTATTATTATTATTATTATTATTACTATTATTATTATTACTATTATTATTATTATTATTACTATTATTATTATTATTATTATTAATCATCATCATCATTAATTCGTTGCTAATATTTTTTTCTTCCGTTCATGTTTATCTAACTGAAATGTTGCTAAACGGCTCGACCGATTTGTATGACATTTGTGTGTGTGTGTGTGTGTGTGTGTGTGTGTGTGTGTGTGTGTGTGTGTGTGTGTGTGTGTGTGTGTGTGTGTGTGTGTGTGTGTGTGTGTGTGTGTGTGTGTGTGTGTGTGTGTGATAAAGGTGATTCGGGAATGGTTTAGATTCACAATATGACCGGCTTGAACATGTACTTTTTAATTAATTTGTTAATTTGTTTTTGATCTTTGGATGGTTTAAGCTCGCAATTCTATCCGTCAAGCAGCGCTGCGATCCTATTTTAGAATTTCCGGTATTTCGTGTTGAGCTTGGATTCTAGGACGTGCTTATCACAGCTGAGCGTTAATATGTCATTAAATGAGCGCTCTTATTCTGAAACAAGTAATTTAACGTGTAATTAACAAATACACATTGTGCGAATTTGTGAGGTGCCGTATTGGGGTATTTTACATGCTTTTTCATGAATTGCAATGCTGTGTACACGTCCATCCTCTAACCTTTAGCTGAACCTAGAAATGTAATATATTAATATTTGTTGAAGTAGGGTGTTAAAGATTAATTAAAAATATGCATTTTGCAAACTGTGCTAAAGAGCAAAACTCAAATGGAACATTATACAACAAATGATAGTAACCATTATAAAAACAAAAGAGATAGATGAAAAACGTGGATAAATAATTGTTTTACCTGCATAAGGCAGTATTTGTCATCCCAGTAAAGAACAACCATCCCTGGAAATGGACCCCTTGAGTTTAATTAGCACCTATTGATCATAACAAATCACTTGAGCGAAGCAAGCTTGCGTTCTTTATGTGCTTATGCTTCACTGTTTATGACAAGCTAAAGTACGTTATTCAGATTAAAGAGAATAAAGTAGTTACTTAGGAGTGTTATGAGTTGTGCATTGAAGGTTCAGCCTGGAACCCAACCACCCACCCACCCACCTTCGAACCCATTTTAGTTTATACAGTAATATAAGCATGTAACTACAACAAATATAGCTCTCTCCCCACCACAGAGCATACGCAATGGCGACTTTTAAGAAGGATTGAAGTAATCACATCGGAGTGTTAGGATCTTGTGCATTGAGGGTACAGCCTGGAACCCGCCCACACTGTTTAGTGGGTTTTATTGTAGAGAAATATAATCACGTAGCTACAACAAAAACGGCCACATTCACCCTACGGAGCACGCGCAATGGCGAATTCTAAGAAGAGAAGGAAGTACTTACTTAGAAGTGTTCTGATGTTTTGGCCGCGCCGTATCCGAGTGGGTAGACCATTCGCTTCTCACCAATGCGGCCCGGGTTCTATACCAGGCAACCGCATGTGGGATTTGTGATGGACGAAGCGGTGCTGGGGCGGGTTTCCTTTCTGTTCTCCGGTTTCCCCCGCCATCTCATTCCACCATCCTCCATCTTCATTCCATGTATCATCAGTGTCACCGCCTGCGGTGCTGTAGTAGTAAAAGCGGACGTTAAACACTACAAAAAGGTTCTGATGTTGTGCATTGTAGGTATAACCCGGAAACCACACACCCAGCCTCCCACCCCTTTTTGGACACTTTCTTACCGCAAACCAACATACACTGGCCTCTATTTGAATGCTCGTAGTTTCCACCATAAATCACAATGGGTCGGAGCTCTCAACACTCTGACCCACAGAGCTGTGTCTGTCTCCGATTCCAGCCACCTAAAGCAAGCACTACAGCACCTGAGGCACACTTTCCGCCAAAATGGCTACTCCGTAGACGACATTGAAGCCTCAATCTCCAAGGCCAAGAAAGGAAAACCACAATCTCAGCTAACACCAGACAAGCCGACCACCACTGCCTGCATTCCCATATACTGGCAATCTATCCGGCAGAATCAGTAGAATTTTGGTAAGACACAACATTAGAACCATCAACAAGCCGCCTTTGAAGATTAAACACCTAGTGACGCCGGTAAAGGACAAACTGGACCTTAATGTACCAGGGGATACCGTAAACCTTGTGAATGTGAAGCACCGTACCTAGGGCAAACCGGCAGGACCTTTTCCACCAGAGTCATGGAGCACGAACGGTCCATACGCTTAATGCAGCCTGGCAAGTCAGGGCTGGCGGAGCACTGCTTTGAAGAAGACCACAGAGCTAACTTCAAAGAAATAACCATTGTGGCAAAATGTAGTGGTTTATGGGAACGGAGGGTTAAGGAGGCTCTGTCCATCTCCTCCGAGAAGAACACACTGAACCGGGACGCTGGATGTCGCAGCACTCAACCACGCACCAACTCCTCCGCCTTGTGGGCGACGTTATACGCGGCTTCAACAATCGGCACTACGTTGCAGCCCTATTCCTAGACATTTCTCGAGCCTTCGACACTGTGTGGCATGAAGGTCTCCTTCACCGCCTCATCAGCTATGACACCCCTCCGTACCTGGTACACCTAATCCACAGTTTCACTCCCAGCCATACTCCATCAACGCAGGGGTACCTCAAGGCAGTGTTTTGGGGCCCCTGCTGTTTCTAACCTTCATCAACTCTCTTCCATCTCTTCGGGGCTGCAACTTATATCTCTTCGCTGACGACACTGCAATTACCACTGCATCATCTCACCACGGTATTGCAGTGCAACGTCTACAGAGCTACGCCGATATGCTGACAGCGTGGTTTGCCGCGTGGCGTGTGAAGCTAAACGCCAACAAGTTATAGCCGTCACATTCACGAGGTGGCACCTCCAGGACGTAGACGAACTTCGTCTCTCGGGCGGAAACATCCCCTGGTCTACAGAAGCCACTTATCTAGGTATCCAACTGGACATGCGCCTTACATGGAAGCCCCATATCACCAAACTGGCCTCAAAAGTCAGCAGACATATGACCTTGTTGTACCCCTTGTACAACAAGAAGTCCCCCATGTCCCTGAAGAACAAACTCCTAGTCTACAAGCAGGTTGTCCGGCCTGCACTCACATATGACTGCCAAGTCTGGGGAGCAGCAGGCAAGACCAATCTCAACTCGCTGCAAGTACTGCAAAATCGCTACTTACGTACATCCATAGCCGCCGATTGGTACATCCTCAACGAAAATATCCATGCTGACCTCTCCTTCCCGACCCTAATCTACTACATCAAGCATCTATCCTACATATTCTACGCCAGTCTTCCCGACAACTTTAACCACCTTATCCGAGACCTCGGGGAATATGATATAGACCCCGGGAGACTTACAAACGACCCAGACTTGTACTGACACAACCATAAATTACCCTAATATGACTGACCAAATCATTCCATCACCAACTGACCTTCTACTTGAAAATTAAAGACACCTCATCCCGTACCTCAATCATGGTATCTCCCAAACTCTCATTTTCCACCATCTAACCACCATCTTCAATTAATCACCCACCCTAAAGCCAGTAAGGGATGTAATCCCGGAATGGCATGGAGTCAAGGGCGCCTCCCATAGGGAGGATAACCCCTTAATTACCACCCACTACACGAGTTGCAGGTTAATATTCACTCTTGCCACTCGTCAGCGCAGAGCAGACACCACCATGGGATACAAGCACCGGGCGACTCGGAAGTCCAGCAAAGCCGCACCGAAGCCTCTTGCAGTGGCCCAGGCTGTTTCACCATCAGAGCGTAGAAGTCCCACTCTTCAGGACGAGCAAATATCAGCATCTCCACACCAGTCGCCACTCGCGGCTCGCTACTCGACCCGAGCAGTCGCTGAGGTGCCTATACCCGCGCCGCCAACACCTCATTCAACGCGGACGCCGCCGTCACCACAGCACAGGCAACCAGCTCCAAAACCCATTCCCTTAGGGCAGCTGATCGAACTCGAGAACGGCGCATCAACGCCACCGCAGACACTCACTCAGCACCAACCAACGTCACCGCCGCTATTCCTTCAGCTGCTCCAACCTGCACCACCGCCGAGCCAAACCCAGCACCACCAGCCGACGCAGACGCCACCATTACCCACAGCGCAGGCCTGGGGACACAGTGCAGTGGTATGCGGGGTACCTCGGGACTTCCCGTGCCGCTACCTACTGACCACCGCCAGGCAACACTGGAACCCAGCCAGCAGGACCACACGGATCATCACTGACCGTGGCCCAACATCGATGATTTGGCAGGAATTTCGGGACCTGGGCGACCGAGAAGCGGTCCTGGCCGTGGGACTGTCCTTATTTGGCCAGCACCTGTGTGTTGAGCCCAGTCGAACCGGTCGTCTGGTCCCCTGTCGCCGCTGTTTCCAGTACGGCCATGCGGCCGACACTTGCACAGCCGGCCCCAGGTGCTATCACTGCGGCTCCCGGGCCCTTACAGCGCATTGCACAGGGCAGGACCTTCGACGCCGCCGTAGGTACTGCGCCACCTGTAATGGCTTTGGCCATTACACAGGTCAGTTACAGTGCCCTCTCCATCCCCGTCGAGCCCAGCAGAGACCCACACCAGTGGCGCACACTGCTCTACAGCCAGCTCCATCAGACCAACAACCAGCGCAGAGCACATCACCATCAGCAACACCAATACCTGCACCAAGAGAAGACGTTGCCCCGGCCACCCCTTCCTGGGACCGTTCCTGGCTGGATGCAGCACAGAATCTCCACTCAGAGATACTCAACATCAGTTCCCACCTAGTCAACCTGCAGGAGGCCATCTCCACACTTACAGACGCCATCAACAGAATTCGCAGCCACTCAGCCTCCACAGAAGTCCAACATAGCCAGACAACACCAATAGCCACAACAGATGCAGAATCTCCACCTACACCAGTTCCTCTTCGACAACATAACGGCCGCGGCTGCGACGCGCTCTGTCGGCATATGAAGTGCACGCACAAATTCAACTGACACCAAGACTGATCAACGACATCATCCACCACCACTACAGAGTTCATCACTCATAACATTCACCATCACTTGCTACCAGGAGGCACTCAGGGCTTAGGTCATGTTTGTCCTCTGGCACTTCAGTAATTTCGCTCGCTGTTACTGCCACTGGCAGGCAGCATTCATTTATCACCACAGCATGCGCAGGTGCATCTATGCGGTACTGCAGCAATGAGGTTTTGACCTCAAGACTTCCGGTGGAGTTTTTTAGTGAGTAGGCTGCCCGGGTTCGAAGCCCAAGTAGGAGTCTTACACTCGCATGCTTGCATGCGGTTAGGGCGTAAGTAGCCTTTTTCCCCACCACAAAAAAAAAAAAAAAAAAAAAAAAAAAAAAAAAAAAAAAAAAAAATTACTGGTCATTCATCATCGTGATGATGGGAGAGATGTACACTCTCGAAACGTCGATCGCTCTGCATCACTACACCTGGCTAGAAGCCCGAGAACATCTTGAATATGTTTGTCGCCAGGAAAGCTTCAAATCATATTATACCTGGTTTTGTTTGACGCATTCTTCTGCTGTCTTAACTATGGGAAACTGTATCTTCATTATTACTTGAATGAACACGCCATTTCGTTATATTCACACCTTTCAGGCATGGCATATCGGCGAGATTGTGACTGCTTCACTGGTACGTAAACGAGTGCTTTGTTTATATCTGATGGCACACGCCGGTTGGGTTGAACACAAGTCACTAGGATGTGTGAGAACTGATCCTATGCACGGGGGCAGTGTTTTCTTGATGTCTTAGTGCAGTGCTGACACACGCCTGTCGTGTTTTTTTCAACTGTTGACACGCCAGTCAGGTGTTTTGTTTATGTCTGAGGCAGTAGTGGTCTGGAAGCACGCGCTGCTCGGGTTCAACACAGGCCGTTAGCGTGTGTGAAGACACCACAATGTTGCCATTTCCACTACCGAAAAACTTAAATTTTAAATTTTTACAAAACTATTAAATCTAACGAAGTGGAGCCTAGCATTTTATGTTTCTTACACCTGCATCTATTAGCCAGATTATTCTGGCCGAAGGAGTACCTTCCAGCCTGTATATGCTGGGTGTCAACCCCCCCCCCCCCCCACCCACAGAAAAAAACACCGACAACACCTAGTATGTGGTGTGGAATGGCACAGTGATCGATTTTCAAACAGAAACCCCTGTACGGAAATGCTACGGTTTGAACGCTGGAGAACGTCGACGTTTGAGAACGAACGGTTTTGTTAATTTGTTGCCATTGGTTTGGTAACTTAATACGGAAAGTATAACCCTTTAGCCATCTGTGTACTGCGAGGGAACAAGCTGAACCTAATAACATTCCTGTGCATCCCTACATTCCTCCATAGGGTCTTGTGCTCATCCTACTGCGTTATTTGTATCCTTTTCTGTTCAGCAATGTTTCTTAACAACAGTGCGACACGTAGCAGTAACTGCTGCTGAAATGGCAACTTGAGCACACTTTGATATAAATGTGAGGAATCACCCCAAAGTTGCATATGCAAATCGATGGATTGCTAGAGGTGGACCAGTTCCACGGCCAGTACAGTCACCAAATCTGACACCTTTCGACTATTTTCTGTGAAGTTGTATGTAATGTCGCGGAGGATCTTATGTCTCGAGTCCACGGAGACATTGAAAATCCTCAAAGACAATCGCACGTATTGGACCATGTGCATGAGGCTCACCACCATCGATGTAGGCTTTGCAATGATGTAAGAAGTACACAGTTCGAAACCCGTTTCTAATGTAGACAGCCCGATGGTGGGTCTATTGACGAAATGTGAACCTACACCCATCTCATACTTCGATGGGTGTACGCCAAAACAGTGCATTTCCGGACAGGGGTTTCTATTTTAAAACCGATCTGCTTGCCGTCCCACACAACATACTAAGTGTTCTTAGGACAGCCTGTATATATGCCTATTTGAAAACCGGTTAGTTTGGCGTGCTGCACAACATACTAAGCGTTGTCGGTGTTTTCGGGACACCTGTACATGTGTCTATATATAATCCCCATATGCTTTCTGAATGTTCAGAATATAAATTCCCTAGACCAACGCTATTTAGGGGCCCAAATGACCTAGCTGTCGACGGGCCCTTAAACACTACGCACTCACCCCCAACGCTATTTAGTATATTTATTACAACTTCAAATAATACATCACAGAATCAAATTGTCTTAACCTTTATAAACACAATAATATGAAATACGTTTACACTATGAGGATATACTAACCATCTTCATGTACTAGTATAGTGTTGTATGTAAGTTAACCCTTTCATGCCTGGTGTGTCTTATAAGATACATAGGCTTTTTTCCCTATTTGTACTATTTTTAACTTTTTTTCTGCTATATTTTTGTTATACTGTCTGTCACCAATTAAAAATACATATTTGAGACGGTTTGAATTGTAAAAAATTATTTTTTTACAATTTATATTGTAGTGTTTTTTTTTTAATAAAAGAAGCAAAATCCATGCAACCGCAGTCAAATGATACCCCGTCATCATCCACGCGTGCCATCACACCGATTATTTTACGTGGGCCCTCCCCGTCCTTTACCACAGGCACATTTGACTCGAACTCACAACCTCAGGCTTTGAGTGCATGGCCAGTGCACTACAAGTTGCCTTAACAATCATGGCTATCCGAGCCAGCAGGCTGAAGGTCTCCCAGACCACCTAATCTAAACCGGTTTCGAATTAGAGGAAAAACGGCATATGTAGCAAAATAATTCAGGCATGAAAGGGTTAAAGAATCAAGATATAAAGCGATAAGTTAAAGGAGCAACTGATACTCATAAAGGAACATTCATTTATGAGAGCCTATTCTGTGAGTAAGAAGTATTTGCTTTACGCAAAATTTTCAATATCTCCACGTTCTCGTTTTGAACTAAAAACGCATTTTCCAAGAAACTTCTGTATATTATCTGTCTGTCTGTCCGTCAGAGTGGTATGTGTATCGGTCTGTCAATCTGTCCACCTCGGGAGGGTGATGGTTAGCATGTCTGTCTCACGCTCAAAACGTCGCGAGTTCGAATCTCGCTTAGGGTAAGTTATCCGGACTAGGTTTTCTCCCGAGGTTTTCCCTTATCCTGAGAAGACAAGTATCGGATAACTTAAGGCCCTATGGACCTTGGGCTTATTTGAACATCATTATGCTGGAGGACGTTAACCGAAAAAAGAAGGCTGTCAATCTGTAACATCATAATACAAACGAAAAAGTCGGTTTAGTATCCAATTTACTATACAAGTTCAGCATATTCCAAGGGTGTGGCACGAAGTTTTTCAGGAAAATATCAACACTCCAAACTAGCGTATATATTGAAGCATTTTCAAAAAAATTTGATGTGACTATCGCTTAAGCCTTCCATAGTTCCCTATACACATTGTATCTGAAAATGAATATGCAATAAGACAACTACTGTAAATGCTGATCTTGATTAACTTGAAACAGATAGAAGAATAAGCATTTGTGAGTATAATATGTACACGAGTAGAGAAAGCAATGTGAGTACAACACAACTGATTTTTCACACTTAGAAATGCTTTGCAATGAAAGGTTTAACTATAAACTTAAACGTATGCAAAAAAAGGGGGAAAAATAAAATAATAATAATAATAATAATAATAATAATAATAATAATAATAATAATAATAATAATAATAATAATAATAATAATAATAATAATAATAATAATAATAATAATAATAATAATAATAATAATAATAATAATAATAATAATAATAATAATAATAATAATAATAATAATAATAATAATAATAATAATAATAATAATAATAATAATAATAATAATACGCCAAAATATTGCATAGCGGATTGTTAACAGTATTGCGTATTGCACTAGGACAATGAGGTGAGAAATAATGTCGATATCTATTGCACGGCGTGAGCGTGTGTGTGTGTGTGTGTGTGTGTGTGTGTGTGTGTGTGTGTGTGTGTGTGTGTGTGTGAAGTAGACTGTACATTACGAAAGTAACCGCAGGCACTGTGGGATTGTTTCCTGAGAGCGTGAAATCTCGACAAATTGTGACATCCTGGCATCTTCATGCTTCATGAACGTGGAAACGTGCAAATTCTGCATGGCCACCATAAGTAGCACATGATATACTCATGTATGATGCAACAAATGAGTGCAAAATGCTACGAGAGCTTTGACATAATTACATGGCTTTGTCATTCAAATTTGAAGCAGTGTCAGCTCTTGCTACATTTTCCTCTTTATATCTGAAGGGTTCGCAACGTCCTGATTAAAATATGTCCATGTTGCCTGTATTGTCCTTTGCATAGCGCTCTACTAGAAAACAGGCCGATAAATATTAGTACACCATTGCAGGCTGCATCTAAAATGTTTTGCAATATAATAAAAAAGTATATTGGGGTTTGGTATTATGAGGGAGGGGTGTTCCAAAATGTCTTGTTCTGACTCAGAGACGTCGTTAACATAACCAAATTACAATTAGAGCTTGGTATGTATCACACGCGCTGTAGATCTTCAAACACCTAAGTGTGATCACTTGTTCGTGACGATCGTGAAAACAAATTAGTTAATCTAGTTAATCTATAACATGGAAATAGCTCCAATACAAGCTATTATATTACTTCATTTAGTGGGTTTAATCCCAAGATTAATACAAAACCAGTTATATTTGGAAAGTAAAGCACTGTTCACCTTCATTTTCGACGACTAAATAGTGCGCCACTGAATTTAAGAGTGGTCGCACATCCATTTAAAATGATGAGGGCTCAGGGCGTCCCAGAGCGACGGATGATAGCAACTGACAATTCAGTTGTATTGCTAGATGTAGGTAAGCGACTGACTGGCTGATAGAACCCTATAGAGTATGTCCACTACATTTTACATGAAGTTCTGGATATGAAATAGCTCATTTACGGGAATCTAGTGCACGCCTTTTTTGACCAAATGTAGTACTCAAAATCGTGATGCGCATTAGATTCGCTGGCACATTAGATTCGAGTGCAAGACCAGTAACTTCATTCAATTTTTTCGTTTATTACGTCACAATGGAGTTAACATGCATCCGGAAACTCGCACAAGCTAACCGCTTATTTGTCATCGGCCTATTATTGAGCGCTTTTGGTTACGATATGGAGAGCAAACAGAGAAGAATGACTTATGATGCTTCTTCAAAGCGTAAAGTAATCCTTATTGGTGAAAAGTGGTAATGGAAAGGCAGAAAGGGAGTCCAATGTATCAGAGAGCAATGTTGACTTGTGGCGAAAACAGAAATTGGCACAAGCTAGTAAGCAGAAACTGACGGGTCCTCGCAAAGGAAGACATACTGAGCTTGAAGGAAAGGTGTTAGAGTTTGTGCGTGAAAGGAGGAAGAATTGACAACCTGTGACTAGTGACACTATATGAAAGAGGACGCTGAATTGCAATGGACGGGTTTATCTCTCAGAAGCCGTATCAGTGAAGAATGGTGATTCACGCTTGTAATTTACGGTACTGTATTAATAAATTCATTTTGAATGCGTACTTTACTTATTTCATGTTCACTAATTTTATTCTTTAACACCGAGCGAGATGGCTCCGCGGTGACGTGTGAGGCTCGCATTCAAGAGGTCGTGGGTTCGATTTCCGCGACTGACCTATCTGAGCCATGTGTTTTTTTCGGGTTTTTTTCCGGGTCGCCAGGCAACAGCTGGGTAGCTTACTTTCATCCCCCGAATTTTCTCTCCCTCCTTTTCACTTCACTAATCATTTCATTCATCCTTTTATCCGTTTGGTCTATTTCAAGGTAGAAAGTGTCAGCGGGCGTTCGGGTGCAGCATGGTAGAATGAAATGCTCTAAGTGACTCGTCCGCTGTCACGGCAGCAGGGCTCGGGGTCGTGTCCAAACCGAGGCCCTTGAGCCATGGAGGGGCCCTACAGGTGGCGCTCTGCGCAAACCGGTGCAACGGCTGTACTGCCTGGTGTCAGGGAGCTTCTAACCGGCAAAATGTAGGGACCTGCCCTCTGCTGCACCTACTCTTCTGGAGCCTGGCCTCCCTTTGTCTCCTCCCACCTCACCTCTCCCTCCCGGGACACTCCTTTGGAGTACAAAAGATATCTGAGTTCGAAGTGCCGAAGTCCCCCTCCACGCCTGCTCTTCTCCTTCTCTTTCTTCTTGAACCATGTGTCGCCTAACAATGGGACACTTTCAATTGCATAATCTGATGGTTTAGCTATGCACGATAAATTCGTTGATTATTAAATACATTTAAATAAAATACCTATTATTTGTTGTCACTGATGCGGTTTAAATTCGACACAAACCCTTTTTTTCATAATTTTAAATGTCAAATATGGGATGCATTAGATTCGCGTAAATACGGTTACTTTCACTTGGGTACCATGGACCGAATTGTCATTAACATTTTCCATGAGTGCTTAGACTTGTTTAAATCCAATTTCAGCAAGCGAGACGCCACAGAAAACAAAAAGGAAACGTGTGTTCATCACTAAAATTCAGAGATGAAGGAGCAATGAAAACAGAGAACAGCAACAGGTGAACGTGAACAAGGAAAGATGAAAACAATTCCATCTGCAGGATAAGTCATGGCTACGTTTTTGTTTCTTTCTTAGAATGCCTGTAAAAGTGCAGAACCATAACCGGGGAGTGCTGGAGCAATTAAAGGCTGCTATTCAGGCTAGGCACCCATACCTTCCGTAAATTAGATTCTCTTTCATCACAACGTGACTTCACGCATGTCTGTGATCGTTGCTACAACAGTGCATGACCACTTCCAAGTGATTTCACTAGCACCGTATTCTGCGGATTTTGGTCCCACTGATAACGATTTGCCCCCAAACTTGACAAAATGGCTGGTTGACTGGCTGGAGGAACATCCACATCAAATGATGAGATTGAAGCTGAGACAGATGCTCATTTACCACATCCAATCTTACTTCACAGAGAATAGTTAAAATTTGGAATTTTATGAACTAAATTATTGATTTATGAGGTGACTATTGTAACGAAGAGAGAGAGAGAGAGAGAGAGAGAGAGAGAGAGAGAGAGACAGAGACAGAGACAGAGAGCTGATGGAAGATTTCTTCTCCGAATGACTCAAGGATAATTACGGGCAGTAAAAAAAATATTGATACATAAAAAACTATGCGCTTGTTGGATTAAGTCAGAGCTGATACGGAGGGAAAAAGCAAAAGAAGAGAGTGATGTAAACAGCTGAAAAACGTAACAACAAAAAAGAAGAAACACAAAGAGATTTGGTTTCTAAAGATGGGATTAAAATGATTTTGTTGTTTAACGATGCTGTTAATTTCCAGGATCACATCGGCGTCGCCGGTGTGCCGGAATCTTGTCCCGAAGGACTTATTTTACATGACAGTAAATCTAGTGACATGGAGCTGTCATTGTTAAGCAAACTTAAAACCATTAGTCTGGGCCGGATTTAAACCCGCGACCTTGGGATTAGCAGGCCGGCGTCTAACCAACTGAGCCACCCAGACCGACTCTAAAGATGGGGAAGCATCAACAAGAAGCTATAAATGATATGGACATGACTATATTTTGTTCTAATGGGACTACGATGTGACAGAATCTTGTCACCAAGCTGAGTTAATTGCTTGAAAGAGAACACGGTCTAGTCGTGTCTGAATCCTATAATTGTGAATTCCATCGCAAATTCACCAGACTATTGATGCAAGAATTCGTGGATCCTCCAATGGTGTTCCGAGGCGCGCTGCCATAGGAATGGTATATTAAGAAGAAGTTGTGTCTTACATTTCCTTCGAATTTCGGCTAAGGAAACTTCTCATCTAAACAAGGCGCAATTGGTGAACCGAACAAGCAGGAATTTTGTGTGAGTTATGAGCACTTGAGATGTACAAGAAGGTAGGGAATTTATATTTCCTATATATTGGTATTCCAGGCCAGTCTACGTTTAATGTACAAACGATACGTATGTGTACTATTTTCTAGAAGAAGTATTCATTAGTTACAGAAGTGCAGATAGTGTTTCACATAATATATTTTGCTTGTACAAGCATTGTATGTAAGAATGAACATGCTTCAGAAATTAGCTCTGTAAATCATTCTTATCCTTAAAAGTACAAGTCACAGTAAAACATTTTATGTGGAACATTTATCTAGAACATTTCTTTTGAACATTTATAGCTAGAAGCTCAAGACATCTATCTGTACCTATGTATAAAATACTTCTATAACTATTGTAAACTATTCTTTTTACGCAATCGATAAAGACGAAAAGATTATACTTAATTACATTTAAATTGTAATAATGTTAAACCTTTTAGCATGTTTCTAAAATGATTGTGTTTTACGATAAGAACAGATCAGTTAAAGCTGTACATAGCCTGTCCAGGTTATCGTAGAGAAATTTACCTTAATTTAGGTATCATTGTACTGTTCCGACGTTAAAGCACTAACCCAGACTACAGTTGCAGTACAAATAATATTTACTTCTCGTGAATCGAGTAGCTAGGATATAGCTGAGAACAGTGAAGACACATGAATTAAGTCAACGTGGTGTGTTTTATCGGAATAAGTTACAAGACAAAAAGGAAGTAGGTTTTGGATTTTTCTTTTAAGATATAAGTATTGATGTCAATTTCTTTCTTTCTGATAGTAATTGTTATTTGTGTGTTGATGTCAATGTAAGAAGACAAGTTCAGAATATAGAAAGCGTTATATGATGATAATATTTTGGTAGTTCGTTCCTGGCTATTTAATAATTATTAGTATGTGCTTCTTCTCGAATCCAAGATCGCGACTGGTATGTCTGGGAAATATTTGTGCTTGTTCACTTATTCCATAGAGAGTTGTGTTTTAACTAAGGGAGGTGAATTGGTCATACTATGCAGGAAAAAGAATATGTTTTAATTCTTGAATTTTCTGGGTCAAACCGAGAGCCTATAGAATAGGCCTAGCACAGTATAAAAATAAACTTAAAGTGAGGATTTGATAATGCCTTGAAATTTAACCTGTCTTTTAGTATTGCCTGTTGAAAACATGTACAAAGAATCGAAACGATTTGCCCTCATATAACAATTAGCGTCTGTGCAGTGAGTAGCGCTTGCTCAGTCGATTATGTTGAAGGTCCCTTCTTTATATAGCCTTGAACTTTGATTGGCAAACAATAATTATATTTTCGGATTTTTGATGACTTAATCGTTTATTTATTATGCAATGTAGTTATTGGTTGTTTTTAGAATAAGCAAGAAGCATCATTATTAGTTACACATTTTCATTTTTCTGCCATAATTTTGTTTGAGATCAACTACTTGAACAAAATGTATAGATTAATTTGTCATAATTTTGTTTTGCACACACTTTAGGCAATTCTAGATGTAGTAGCAAAGCCTAATGTTAAGAAGCGAATAAACAAATAAAGGAAGGTAGAAAAAAGGAAAGAAAAGAACAACTAAGGAAAAAAAGAGATAAAGACACCAGAAATAAGGAACAACAGACAGACGGACACAAATGCATAACTAGATCCAGTGATCGATACACAGCTAGATAAACCGATAGACAGACATGGGATGGGATGGGGTAGGGTGGGGTGGTGTGGAATGGGGAGAGGCAGAATAGAGTGCGGCGGGGTGGGGTGGGATGGGATGGAATGGGGTGGGATGGGGTGGATGGGGTGGGGTGGGGAGGGGTGGTGTGGAGTGGGAAGGGATGTGGTGCGGTGGGGTGGGATGGTGTGGAATGGGGAGGGGCAGAATAGAGTGCGGCGGGGTGGGGTGGGATGGGATGGAATGGGGTGGGATGGGGTGGATGGGGTGGGGTGGGGTGGTGTGGAGTGGGATGGGATGGGGCGGGGTGGGATGGTGTGAAATTGGGAGGGGCAGAATAGAGTGCGGCGGGGTGGGGTGGGATGGGATGGAATGGGGTGGGATGGGGTGCGGTGGGGTGGGTGGAGTGGGGTGAGATGGGGTGGAGTGGGATGGGGTGGAGTGGGAAGGGATGGGGTGTGGTGGGGTGGGGTGGGATGGGATGAAATGGGTTGGGTAGTAACATTAGCTGCCTTAGTTAAATTGTAACCGAGTGAGGTGGTGTCGCGGCAACATGTGCGACACGCATTCGGGTTCGATTCCCGGAGACCGACTACTCTTATTTGAGTTTCTCAGTGATTTTTCCTTGTCACTTGTGCAAATGTTGGATTGCTTAATTTCATACCACGAATTCCTTTCCATCATTCTCCTCCATTCCATTTCCTTATCATCTTTCAGGTGTATGGTGGTGCTGGACATATGGCGGGGATGTTTGCTCATTATAACGGCTGTTTACGGTGCTAGGTGACCTTGTGCGATCACTGTTCTCTGGTGGGTCACGCTTGTACGACACTGGACCCGGAGTGATGGTGGCTGCTCGGCGGGACCTGGCGCCGGGATGAAGGGATATAGCGTGAAAACATTTGAGCTGGCGAAACAAGCAGCTAGTTTATGGTTAGTCTACGGAGGAAAAATGTTGGTGCAATACATTATTCATTATGTCATGTAGAATAATGCCATACGAACCACTTCCACAGCCTATTCCACGGATGCTGTTGGTACTTCTATTGTGTTGTACTGGATATTCAAGGAGTGTGTTGGGTTTAAGGGCCCGTCGACAACTTGGTCATTAGGGTATTAAAGGATATTCAAAATAAGACCTGTTCTGCTCGGAGCAGAAAGAAGCCTTCCTCATTAGCCCTTCCCGCCCTGAGAAACAATGCAGCGTGTTTCAGTTCACTTGCTGCACAACTTCTTCGTAAACACAACTTGGAGTATATTCCCGGAGGTTAGTCCATTTAAGTAAGATCCGGGACCCCCCGGGACAGATATGCAGTCCAATCCGTCGATTGGGATATTTCCTATGTTATATCGCCCTAGTTTGCGCTGTCGTGCTTGCGGAAATACCAACTTTTTGAAAGAGCATGTTTAACGTTTATGTATCCAAATGTTCAACAACAGAAGAATATCTCGCAGCAATAACCATCTCTACGAATATGAAGGAGCCAATGATTTGACGCATGCGGCCGACCATGGTTCTCCAGTCCTTCCCATCTTTGGAAAGCAACTGAATTGTATATTAATTATTATTTATTTATGCCAAAAAAACTTAATGCTGATCTTTTTAAACACATAAGCCTGTGGGGGCAATGTTTAAGAGGTGGAATCAGGATTGAAAAATCCAATGCCATAGCCGGGATTTGAACCACGGATCTTCCGCTTATCGAGCGGCCGCTCTATCCCTAAGCTACCATGGCCAACTTGCCAGTATGACATTTAATTCCCCAACTGATTCGTACTTTCCCGGTTAGACCACAAGGGAATCTCACATCAGAGATAAATACCCCAACAGCGACTTCCGATGCCCACGCACAGCTTGTTTGTTTAAAAACACCAGCATTAAATTTGTTGGTATAAATAAATAATAATTGTCATCTAAAGGTTACATAAACCCGGGACACAAAGTACTTACTATTGTAAGTAGCCACTCAGGAATAATACAACCTTGCAATACCATGGAGCATATAATTAATAGTTGTTTTGTAGGTATGAGGGGTGTTCAATAAGTTATCTACCCCAGTACCTTATATTGCTATATGAGGTGTCTTGCACGTGCAGGTTGGGACATATTTTGACACGTCACAGACCCAGGTACAAATCTGTCTGTGGTAAGTGCTGGCAGTGAGAAGATGGCAGTGCAGTGGTGTGCGGGTTTACAATGACCACGAGGGATTTGGAACTTCGTTCTGTGATAAATTTCCTCAAAGGAAAGTAAGTAGCTGAAAGAAATCTATGAACGGATGAATGCTGTATAATGTGATGCTTCACCATCTTACTAGCAAGTAAAGTTTTGGTCCAAGTAGTTTAAATGTGACAGGGAATCAGTTGAAGGTGATCCACGTTCAGTTCGGCCAGTGGAAGCATTTTCAAGGAAAATGTGCCAAAAAGTGGAGGACATGCTTTTTTAAGATCTTGGTATGAAGATCGATGATATGGCTCAGGGACTGGGAAATTCAGCTGTCACAGTTTTCAGCATCGTCTATATAGTACTGATGATATCAAGCTAGCTCCCGATGGTTGCCAGGAATGTTGGCACCTGAGCAGAAACCATGCCACCAACAACTTAGTGAAAAGAATTTAGACACGCTTAGAGCAAACACAGAAAACTTATGTTCAAGAATTGTTACAGGGGATGAAATATGGGTCCATTATCATGCTTCAGAGAGCAAACAAGTGTCCAAAGATTGTAAAAAAGGGGTCTTCTACCCCCAAGAAATTTTGTGTGCAACAGTTAGCCAGAAAGAACACGGCAACACTTTTTTGGGTCTCAGGAGGTGCTCTATTTTTGGAATTCATGCCACACGAGACAACTATTACTGGAAACACCTATGCTTCCACAATGGCGGCTTTACGCGAGATAATCAAACAGCAGAAAGCTGTCAGCTGGTGTTCCGCTGCTTTATGGCAATGCACCCATACACACACGTCTCGCATATCGCAGACTGCTATAATATAGGAGTGTGGCTTCGTAGAGCTTAACCATCTGCCTTACTGTCCAGGTCTGGCTCCCAGTGACTGCTTTGCGTTCAGAAACCTTTAAAAAATGTGTGCGTGCGCATACGGTTTCCTGATGATAATGCAGTCGAGGCAGCTGTTACAGGGTATTTTGACACTCAAGATATTTCATTTTTTTCTGAGAGCATTCAATTATTGGAGGCGAAGTGGATTAGGATCTTGCAGCCAAAACAGACTACATTGAAAAACAATCAGGTGAGCAACATCAGATATAATTTTATGATCGGTTGGATAACTTATTGAACGACCCTTGTGCCACATTCTTCACTTTACTGAATATTTCATTCAGTATTTTGGTTTACACGGTTAGCATTTCTTATGAATTTTTAATGAAGTTGAAACATCCTGTAACATTATTAAGTGAAAATCAGCAATATGGATGCTTCATATCCTGCCACCTTCACGAAATTTCATTAGAAACCATAGGAGAATAAATAGGAATTGTTGTTGACTTGAATTCTATATACTCACTCTTTGTCCAATTAATTGTGTAATCAATAATACCTAGTAATAGGGCATACTAACGCAATGAAGCATTACACAGTTTAGCCAAAAGTAATCAAAAGAGATATTGTTCGCAGCTCATCTTCTTGCTTCAACTATGCTTTAAAAGTCGCCGTATTTTTAGCACATACAATAGTATAGAATGGCTGGAAAAAGGAAGACTTTGAGACAGTGCAACGTGCAGACGCTACTGATTCTTTGTCGGGCTGACCATTAATTGTTTCCCGTATGCTGTAGAGTGGAATTAGGAAATATAGCTTTGTAAATGCTTTACACGTTAATCTTACAGGTCAAAGGGATGGTCATCTGGGAACACTTCAATCTTCAATGCATAAAGGTGGGCGAGATTCAGAAAGAAACGGATCAAGTAACTAGCAGAAGTGGGTGGGGAGAAGGAAGATCTCCTTTAAAACACAATTGCAGCAAAAATCAAATTGTACTAGAACAGGTACCGCACAGTAAACAAGTTAATGTAGTATATGTAGGTTAGACAAGGTTTGGAGGGAGGCCATAGCACCTCCTTTATTTGTGATGGGGGAAAAAGGCTACTTACGCCCTTACCGCATGCAAGCATGCGAGTGTAAGACTCCTACCCTGGCTTCGAACCCGGGCAGCCTACTCACTAAAAAACCCCACCGGAAGTCTTGAGGTCGAGACCTCATGCTTCAGTACCGCATTAAGCACCTGCGCATTCAGTAGTGAAAGATGGAAGCTGCCTGCCATTGGCAGTAACAGCGAGTACATTACTGATGTGCCGGAGGACAAACATGGCATAAGCCCTGAGTGTCCCCTGGTAGCAATTAATGGCGACGTGTTTGAAAGTTATTGGTGAACTTTGTAATGTACATATAGCGTCGTTAAGTGTTGGATGGTGTAGATGGGCATGAGGGGTGACTGAAATGAGCATGTTTGAAGTTTTATTCTCCACCCGAAGGTTTCGTTTGTTCTTCTTAGTGTATGTTGTTTTTTATCTTTTTATTTTTTAATAACCTATGATCTACACTAGATGCATTACAACTGGACTTACATATCTAGGCTCAGTGTAAGGTGGCATTAGCTTATGATATACATTAAGTCTATTTGTAATGTTCTAACTCTATCTTATATATTATGCTTACTTACATAAGTTGATATTAAGCCGGAGACTTCGTCATTAATCGTCTACCTGTTCATGCCTGGTCATATATAGTGCACACATGGCAGGCTGTCTGCCTGAGGTGCAGGAGCGAGCCTGTGCCACTGCCGGGGAGGCCCTCGTCTCCCGGGGTCCACCTTGGCTAGGTAGCGCAAGGACTTATGAGGGCTAGACAGTGTGGATGTGTATTGTTGTGGTGTATGTTGTTGTGTGCTTCCCTTTCATCCCCTGACCAGTAATTTCAGTGTACTAAATTATTCAGGTATTCTTGGATATTGAGTTCCGGTTCGCCTATGTTCATAGTGCGATCGAACAATGACAGAGGGCGGAGGTGTTAGTCGCGTGCCATATCATACTCCCCGAGCATTCTTATTTGCTCATTATGGTTCTTGTTCTTTTTGGCGTAAAGGTTGCATGCGAGGTGTTTGATAAACTGCTTGATTGTAAGCATGTTTAGCTCTTCGTGTAACTGGTACGAAAGAGCCTCTGGCGGTAATTTCGCAATGATTCGCAGCATTCTATTTTGCATTGTTTGGAGGCGTTTTATGTGCGCTTTTGCCGCATATCCCCATACGGGGGCAGCGTAAGTTAAGATGGGTCGGATCAGCGTCTTATAGAGCGTGAGTCCCATGCGTAGCTTAAGACTGCTGTTCAAATTTATCAGCGGGTAGAGTCTGTTGATTTGGCCATTGCCCTTCGCTCTAGCCGCATTGATATGTTCTCTCCATGTGAGATATTCATCCATCGTAACCCCGAGGTACGTGACGGAGGTCTCCCACCCGATTGGTTCCTGTATTAGGATGAGGGGTGAGAGGGCTTTCCTTCTTTGTCTATGTAATTTTCGTCGGGTAAAAATGATTGCTTGGCTTTTTCTTGCATTCAGTTTCACCCGCCATTTGGTGAACCAGGGCTCCAGAGCGTTAAGAGCATTCTGAAGCTTTAGGTGTATAATGTGTGACTGTGTGGATTGTGTGGCCAGGGCCGTGTCGTCCACGTATATGTATTTATCTATTTATCTACCCTGACTAGTGGTGGAAGATCGTTGATATATACTCGTATATATTAAATAACGTAGACCCGAGTAAACTTCCTAGGGAGACTCTCGCGTTTATTGGGTGCAATGTGGATTCGGTATTGTCAATTGAGATTCTGAAGCTCCTTCCGCCGAGGCAATCTTTTATTAGGGCAACCATTGCATCGTGTACTCCTATACGGATGAGTTTGTGGAGTAATCCTGCATACCACACTTTATCGAAGGCACGTTATATATCCAATAGGACCACTCCTGTAGATCGATTAGTGTTAAATCCTTTGGTGATAATTTCTGTTAGCCTAAGGATCTGTAGTGTTGTAGAGTGGCCCTGAAGTTGAACTGATAGTCAGTTGTGACTTTGTGTTTGATTAGGAATGATTTCAGGCGTTTAAGTATGATCTTTTATAGTAATTTGCTTAGTGTGCTTAATAGGCTGATTGGCCTGCGATTAGTAGGAATGGAGGATCTTTATGCTACTTAGGAAACATTAAGATTCGTGCTTCCTTCCAGCACGTTGGAAATTTTCCATGCTTCAGCGCGTAGTTAAATATATCCGCTAGCACTTTTAGGGCTTTAGGCGGAAGATGTTTGAGGATTATATTGGGAATATTGTCTGATCCCGGGGCTTTATGTGTAGGCAAGTGCACAATTAGCCACTTGATTTCGCATGCACTGGTCTTTCAGAGTTTATTGTGTGTTGGGACATTCCCTATTTCTGTGATTTGGTCTTCCGTTGCTGCTGCGAAATGTCTTTCGCACGGGTCACATTCGGTTGGAATACCTTTTCAAGTGTCCGCGAAAACTTCTGCCTTTTCCACCGGCGTTTCGGCTATTTGGCCGTCAATATGTAGGGGCGACATGTTCGTGCGTGTGCGTGTCAGGCACTTCGCTATTCGCCACACTGTTCGGCTTTGTGGATCAATGTCCTCCAGTGTGGCGTTCTATTGTTCCCTTATGTGTTCGGTAATTAGTATATTGGCCGTGACTCTGAGGTTGTCGTCTTCGTTTCATGTATTAGATTGCGTGTACGCTGCCATTTGCGCCTGGCCCTGTTTTGGTCCTGCGTCGCCTTTCTCACAGCCCGAGGGAACTGACCATTAAGACTAACGCAGCAAAAATGAGCAGTATCTTTGGCGAATTTATAACCTGGCAGCATTTCATCACATCCCAATAATGACTGAGAAATGTGGTGGAATTATAACGAAGATGTTAATTCGTAACAAGTGGCCTCATTACATTGTCCAAGGATAATATACTTATTCGCATAAACCGATTACCAGTTTACTAATGACTTGGAGGACAAACGAAACTGTCACTTGCTCACAAGGGTTGGTAAGGTGCATGTACTCCACGTTTGATGATGCAATTCACGTTACATGACCCCTCTTCTTGGGCGAGGTTGTTTGAATCATGCAGCACGCCTTCTGGGTGGTGGTGAGCCATATAATATCGTAAACGGTTTCATGGGTTCACCGAAGCGGAATAACCGCAAAATAATTGTGCATGGTAATCTCGCACGTAATATAGCCCTAGCGGTATTGCAGGTCCATCTTCAAATAAAAAATAACTTCACAAAGAATCTTGATTAAATGCATAATCTTGGGGAACATATAATTTCCAAACGTACAACAAATCAATACATTTTAATCGTAATACAAATAAATCAGTTAAACTAAAAGGTAATTATTTGCTTCACCGTCTGTTATCCGTCTATTCAGTACCCATTTGGAAACATAGTTCAGTATGTCTGCACACTCTCACGATCTATTTTAGGTTCTCTCAATCACATCGTGGTTGCAATACTTAAAGGACTTCCAGTGTGCAATAAAATGAATCAGTAAATTATATAGCTGAGGCATAACTATACCTCTAAAGGGAATAGAAAGTCTTAATGCTCAAATAACACTTGCCTTCATGGAAGAAAAAATACGTGGGCAACTTGGGAAATTATACTCGTAGGCTTCTTCTTCTTGTGAAAAGTTCTTTCAGAAACAAACTTGTGGATCATATGCAGAGAAAGTATATCACACGAATGACACACGTTTTCGTAATGGTAGTTGCCAGGAAAAGTGTAAAAGTGTATCTTCTCCAAAATAGTAAGGTTCAGTGCGTCTGCCGGTCCGGGTGGCTCAGTTGGTTAGCCGCTGGTTTACTGATCCCAAGCTCTTGGGTGCAAATCCGGCCCAGAACGACAGCTTTTATGTGTGCTTAAAAACGACACCTCCATATAAGTAGATTTACTGGCATGTAAAATAACTCCAGCAGGATGAAATTCCAGCACGCCGGTGACGCTGATATGATCCTAGCAATTGACAGCATCATTCTACAGCAAAATGTTTTTTGTGTGCCCTTTACGATATAGAAAAAGTACTTTATATGAAACGAGTTCCACACGTTACTTATAGAAAATTAAGGATAATTTTTATTCCTCAGGTCGATATATTAGGCGGGTCACCCCTCTACATTTATAGTGTATTCACTGTAAGTAGGATCTTAGAAGTGAGTGTCCTAGGAATTACGTCCTTGTCTTTGGACGTGTTGGTCCTGATTTCAAAACTCTGGATCACACTGTAAATGTTTTTCTTCTTTCCCTGATTACCCTCCCCTTCTGTAGGACTTACACCCCCTAGGACTTGCAAGCCAGCCTAGGGCTAGACACCTGTCGGAGAGCAGAGGGACCTCTGGACCTGGAAGCAGGTGGTCAGCCAAGCACCAAGTATGATAGTGAGGAAGAGGATAATATGAAATGCAGGCGAATTGGATGATTGGAAGGGTGATAATGGAGCAATTGGTGGAATGAATGGCGGGGGAAACCGGAGTGCCCAGACGCCGCTTCGTCCACCACGAATGCCACATGCGGGTCCCGCCTAGGTAGTAGGCGAGTTGTCTAACCACTCAGCCACGGCGCCGCCATTATACTTCCAGACTCAGGGAAGGATGAGGAATAATCCTGGCTGGAGAAAACTTCCTACCCCCCTGCAGGGAATCGAACCCGGGACCCCTTGCACGGCAGGGAGGTGCTCTACCAACTACGCTACGCTACGGGGCCAGCGTAAATGTTTTTCACTTTCATATATATATATATCTGATTATAACTTGAGATATTTTATAATAAAACTTCTTATACTAACGGCGTTGTGAAAATATTGTCCAAATCTTCTAGTCTATTAAAGACAGCCGCCGCCCCGGCACAACACCCTACCACCCAACCGCTCTGTTCCCCGCCTCTGCCGATCACAAGTGTCATGAGTGGGGTGCAGTACTGGAGGTGGGACGTGGTCAGCTCCCCGGTCCCTCCCACCCGGTTATGCGGTCCTCTTGACTAGATCAAAGACAGCACCAAGCCGTAATAAACACAAATCAATACCAAAATAAAGGCTCTTATTTTTGTAATTGCAAAATAAATACATTTCATCCCATAGAAGGTGGTAGGGTTAATACTCTAGCGTACTGAGACCTTAGTACACACTGCACGAGAGAAAAGAAAGAAACAAGGCTATATTGCTAACTGGGACTCGAATTTGGAGCTTAGTCTTTGACATACTCCGTGACATGTACATTAACCGTCTAGGCCATTTTCGTTCTTCCGATTGCACTGCCTATATTGTACCCATCGTGTTTGCATTTGCTTGCCAGATGTTCCATGTACCCTATTTCACCTTTTAGCGGCCTTGATTGTTGTTAGGAATAACCCTACATAAATATGTAGAGCACATTTTATAATCTCAACATAGTGTAAATAAAGTTTGGTTTCATTACTGGTACCTGTAAACCAAGGCTGTGTCACTACGAGCTTACGCAAAACTCTATATCAGAAACGTAGAATCTCGTGGCGGCTCGTTGTTTCTGACGAGAATTGTACTCTTAGTTCCATATATGCCGTCCAACAGCTTCAGCTAGCATTTTACCAACCTTCTCAGTGGGCTCGTAATTACCAGGGAGGGGAGTGTGTGTGGAGGATGGTTGTGCTTTTGTTGACTAAGCAGTAGTGTGTGTTAGAAACCCTAAGACTGAGTTTTTAGGTGAAAGTTACGAACTTCTTGGTTTCTGCACTGCAACCGGCCGTGCCGAAAGTAGATAACCCTTCGTGGTTTGACAAGTTGCAGAACTCCACGGCACAAGACAGGGCACTGGCGTTTCTGCCCTTAAGCACACGTGCAGTGAGAGGCAGTTGGACTAGCGTGTGGTAATATACAGAATAACGATGCAAACAGCCGAAAAGGTCTCACTTTACTTCCATGAACTTTATTTTCCAGGAAATAAACTCACTCCTGTATATGGTGCTATTGTCAAACATTTGAATTGCAGATTGTGAAGTGCAAGCATGAGGGCACGTAATATTTCATTGACATTTCTACGTTTCTTCTGAATGTTGTTATTTATGGTATTATTATTATTATTATTATTATTATTATTATTATTATTATTATTATTATTATTATTATTATTATTATTATTATTATTATTATTATTATTATTATTATTACAATTATTATTATTATTTTTATTATTATTATTATTATTATTATTATTATTATTATTATTATTATTATTATTATTATTATTATTATTATTATTATTATTATTATTATTATTATTATTATTATTATTATTATTATTATTATTATTATTATTATTATTATTATTATTATTATTATTATTATTATTATTATTATTATTATTATTATTATTGTTGTTGTTGTTGTTGTTATTACTATTACTATTATTATTATTATTATTATTATTATTATTATTATTATTATTATTATTATTATTAGTAGTAGTAGTAGTAGTAGTAGTAGTATTGTTATTATTATTATTATTATTATTATTATTATTATTATTATTATTATTATTATTATTATTACAATTATTATTATTATTATTATTATTATTATTATTATTATTATTATTATTATTATTATTATTATTATTATTATTATTATTATTATTATTATTATTATTATTATTATTATTGTTGTTGTTGTTATTACTATTACTATTATTATTATTATTATTATTATTATTATTACTATTACTACTACTACTATTATTATTATTATTATTATTATTATTATTGTTGTTGTTGTTGTTGTTGTTATATTAATCATTTATTAAGATCCGTGCATTATTCACGTATCTCACGTTTTTCCTGGAGATGTTTCTACAGAAGCGATTTGAACCATCGAGAAGAACAACAGGATGAGAAAGGTGTGGAGAAGTACCTCGCTCCAAAAAGCAAAGCTTTTTATTACAAATCCTTGGGCATTTCAAAAAGAAAGGAAGCATTTATTGTTTCTAACTCATTTCTGAGGATGTTGCTGTTTACTCCTGGGTCACACATGGTACAAGCTGAAATATGCTCTAAGGACGTTTTTAAGCACCCTCCTAACCGAGATGGACAGGAACCAGAGAAAGAGCCCCTTCAGTTAAAGACCAATGCCGCCTTAGGGGAGACATTCGGTTGTTCTAAAAGCAATAATAGCCAATGTCGTGGGTTCGATCCCCGTGGCCGCGTACTCTGACATGACTTTTTCCGTGGTTTCCCCATGTCACTTAGGCGGTTGCTGGGGTGCACTAATCCTCATATTAACAAAGTAGTGCACTCCATGCCCAGCTTAAATTTTCTCTTTTAATTTTTTGATTAAAGGCATGCAGTTGATAGTTATTGTCAGTCTCTCTTTCTACTACTGAATTGTGCATTCGTTTCAAAATTTTCATTGTTGGTCTTTTTGAGAAACAATGAAATGTCAAGAAGGTAATAAAGTACTGTCCCGTCGGTATAATGTGATTCATGTAAAAAAGTAAAAAACGAACAGTTAAACAATGTTAAATTTTGCCTTTATAAACATGACATGTTATAATACCCAATTTTAAAGTATATTGGTTTTAAAATTGCTCAGACATTTTGTTACCAGTGCACACAGTGGTAACCTCCGTTGGTGGTATAAGCTCCGTAATAAAGATTGGCATAGTACCTAATGTGATTCGCGTAAAAAAGGTAAAAAAGGAATAATTAAACGATGTTAAACATTACATTTATAATCATGAAAAGAAATAATATCCATATTTAAAATAAATTTGATTTAAAAAATAGTCTCATATTTTGTTACTAGCTGGTGGTCACAAAGTTACCCCCCCCCCCCCCCTTGGTAATCTATGGCTTGGTAATTCTAGCGTTAGTCTCTTCTCCACGGATTCCTTTCCCTACATATCGCATTGCTCTTCCTTGTCATCTTTTAGGTTTGGTTGATAGCGCCGCTCGTTTCGTTTCAGCGATTGCGGACAGATGGTATAGTAACTATAGTATGGTATAGTATACTATAGCCGATTGTGCATTGAAACACTCTTCCCTGGCCCTCCCAAGAAGTTGCTGCCAGGGCCGCAAGGGTCGCCTCGTCGCACTCTCCCTGGGTAGAGGAAACACTTCGGTTGTGTGCCAGGTGTCAATATCTGTAACTGTTAGGGACTTTTGTGCGTCTCTGGGCGCATCCGGTCTCACTCCGCCTCCTCCCTTCCCCCCGGGGGAATGGTAGCCCGTAACATCGCAGTGGGTCGAGATGTCCTCCCTCGGTAAAACACACACACAAATACACACACACACACACACACACACACACACACACACACACACACACACACACACACACACACACACACACACACACACACACACACACACACACACACTTTGGAGAATTATGAGTAAACTGGGGATTCCACTTCATTTAATTGAAGTAATTAAACATGCTTAAAAAACAAAATTTCAAATTGCAGGAGCTTAAGAGCTAAAAGTATTAATAGCTAACATAGGAGTATGACAAGGATGCTGCACTACCTTTTAACCTATATAGTGATGAAATTGCTGGACAGTGGATTAATAGTGTATCCTTTTATTCAAATAATTTTAACAAAAGGACTATGTTTCAACTTTAATGTTCGCAGATGCCCAGATTATTGTATCTAAATATGAAGAGAATCTTCAAAAGCCAATTTATGCTCTCAATAAAATAGCAAAAGAATATATGACAATATCCCTAAATAAAACAAAAGTGTTGGCGTTCATAGGCAAAGAAAGTATAAGATCAAACTTTGTTATAGAACATAAGAGTAGGGAACAAGTGGTCCAAGTAAAGTGTTTAGGACTTAATATGTCATATAAAAAAAAATGAAATTGATCAGTTAAAAATGGACACTATAAAAAGCTATTTGAAAAACAAAGCAAGAAAGGATACAATATTCAAATTTTATAAAGTACTGTTAGTGGCAAAGTTACTGTTTGGGAGTGAAGTGTGGATTATGACAGAGAAAAACAAAAGGAGATTCGAAGTAAACGAAATGACGTTTTTAAGAGCAGTGGCAGGATCTAAGAGAACAGAACACAAAATAAATGTTATACGTAAAGCATTTTATATATATATAATCGGAATGAACAAATTAAGGAATATAAAATTAGGCTGATAAGTCATAGTAAAATAATGAGAGCGATTACCATTCCATTCAAAAGTTACAAACCAATAAGGAAAGGATTTCTGCTGGGAGGCTATTTAAAAGGTGGCACGAACAAGATATGTGGATTGCTACAGACTAAAGCATGAGGGCAAAAGAAGAAGACCTGTTAAGCACGACCAGGAATCAAGGCGGAGAGGGTGTACTTCAAACATCCTCGAGTGAGACGTTGCCGTTAGTTTGAAGTAATCTGTGTGTAATTTGTAGCGTCATTATCTATGATAACAAAATGATGCTAGCTCACGGGTGATGTAGAACGTGGTTAAGATGCGGTAATCATCTCTAAATGCACAGTAGTGGTAGGGTAACAATGAAGGGAATTAAACACACGAGCTTTTTCAAACAATGTATTAATATGTAATAATTGCATAAAATTCCCAATTTTGGGTTTGAAATTTACCACACTCTACCAATCCTCCCCACCCTTTGCTTCTGAGTTTAATTAACACAGCTGAGTAGACGCAAAGAAAGCAAACCACCGGGAGCGACAGGGTAACGAACAAAAGCGATAGAACAGGCATGTCAAACATCACTCCGAGGGTGTGAAGAGAGGAGTCCACCCCTCCTTAACTGCAGTAGCACGCGCTAGTAGAACCGGTTTTCGCTTTGTTTTTCAAGTTTTTCGATTTGAAGGGAGGGAAAATAGGGGAATATTTTCACACTTGGCGAGTGCTGTTTGACACGCCTGCGATAGAACCTTCTCAGTCCCCTCCCCCCGCCCCCCTCACGCACTACTTTTCTCAACTTGATATGCAGTACTACTCTCCTCTGCAAGAGATCAATCGGTCTGGGTGGCTCAATTGATTATACGCTGGCCTAGATCAATGGGTTTTAGGTATGCTTATAAACGACAGCTTCATGTCAGTAGATTTACTGCCATGTAAAAGAACTACTGTGGGACGAAATTCCGGCACACCGGCGACGCTGATATGATCCTGGCAATTGACAGTGTCATTAAAACAAAATAATTTTAAATGCAAACGGTCATTAGTGACATTGTGAATTTAAAATATAGTCTAGTGAGAAAAATTCTACTAATTATCGTTTTTGCTGCACATATTAAACTGACACTATCTTTTTTGATGTTGGACAATAATGTTTATTTGGAGGTTAATGTTCCTCTTCTCAGCCGCATCGCCTTTCAAAATGTCTTTAACATGTCATCTTAAGTCCTTATTAAGCTTACCGGACAAACAAATTAGTCATCCTCTGTAAAAATCAGCAATGACTACGACTCGACAGATGGTGCCGTGGTCGAAAAATGTGGTTAACTGGTCGCCCAGTGAGACGTGGTGTGTCAAGCATTCAGTGTAGTGCAACATGGGGAAATGTAAGCACATGAAAGAGTGAGAAAAAGGGGCAATCGTGTTTGGCTGTGCCCATGGCTATACGGTAGGTTAAGTATCCAGATTTCTTGGTGTGTCTAAGCGGAATGTCCAAAGGGTCTACAAGCAGTGGTGCAATACACGTGGCCAAGAAACACGACGTCGGGATTGTGGTCGGAAAAGGTTCATGAGTGAGAGGGACCGGAAGTGATTTTCACGGCTAGTAAATACAAATCGCTTCCAAATCCAACAAGAATTGCTCCAGTCTATAAATGCAAGTCCATCCTGACCTGTTGGCGAGAGTACATTGCGGCGCGAACTGCATTCCATGAACATTTGGAGTCGGAAACCTCGAGGTCCTTGCTCACAGAGACACAGAAAGCTGCGCGACTTCAGTGGGCTAAACATCACCAACAACATGGGCAGTAGCTGACTGCTGGAATGTCATGTGGTCCGACGAATCACGTTTTTGCCCTTTAATTGAACAACGCACGTCGTCTGGTGCACCGCCGGCCACATGAAGCATTTCATCCGGATTGTGTACAGGTTCAAGTTCAAGTCGCAGCTGGGTCAGTGATGTTTGGGGGTGCTTTTCTCATAAGGATTGGGCCCGTTCCATGAGGGGACCAATAAGATGAAACAGTATGTCTATTTAGACATTCTGGATGAGCAGATGTTGCCATTTTAGTCAATATCTCCGTGATGATTGTGCTGTTGCCTCCCCTATATTTCAAGATGACAATTGCAGGGTTCATCGGGCTAGAAGAATGTTGGACTGCTTTGCGGAACACACACACACACACACACACACACACACACACACACACACACACACACACACACACACACACACACACACACACACCTTTACAAATCTCGATTGGGCTGCAAGCTCACCCGACTTGAACCCAATTGAAAATTTGTGGGGTAAGTTGGAACAGCGGGTGAAATGCCGAGATCAGCATCCCCACAATTTGGTGGATTTGCGCGAGCAGCTCATACGTCAGTGGGTCAGATGGATGAGCCATACTTGCAGAACCTTTTAGACCCATTTCTAACAGAATCTAGGTAGTTATCGGGTCCTCAGGTGGTGTTACGTGTTATTAATACTGAGATGACCAGGGGTGACTAATGTTTTGTCCGGTGAGCTTATATTGTGACAAAGACGACAAAATCCAGTCCAGTTACTTGTCTATCACTTTATTGTCTTCTAAACTTTTGTACCAATTCACAGTCGTTAATACAGCCTACAGTCTTTCGTGATATCAAGAGTCACAACAGTTTACTTCTCGTAACCTTGATTCCCTCCTTCAGAGCCTTCACCTTCTCTGTCTCTCATACACTAACTCCTACGATGCAACCACTCGACACTCGTTAAATCTTCTTTACTCCAACACGATGTACCAGACACACACGCGAGCACGCGCGCAAACACACGCACACACACAGCTGACTCGTATTCACTCACACACTGACCGACTCAGGTCTGCAACTCTCTCTCTCTGCTGTTTCCTCGCCTCCTTATATAGCGGGGATGATGTCACACAGACCTTCGCGAACTTCCTCAAACATGCCGGCGAAGGCTCTCGAAGGCTCTGGAGAGCCTTTGGTTATGCCGCTCGATTGTTGTTAGTCGCGTATACACAAGCAGTCGCGCGAGGGAGCCTAATGGGCACCTTTGTTTGCTCGCCGGCTGGGTTTGTAGTGTGAAGTAGCTTAGCCCCAACAGTCTTTTATTTTGCGCCGCGCGCATTGTCACAATGTGCTGAACTTCAGTTATGTTTATATTAGCGATTTGCTGTGTCTGCACTTTGTGATGTTTATATTCAGCATCTCATATAGCTCAGTTCTCCTGTACAAACGATGTATATTTCCGTAGTGTTTAATCCAAGTATGGTTACAAACCACCTAGTATTCATAAAGTGATCAGCTAGAAAAGCTTATTTTTACGTTGTATCAAATAACAAGCTTGAATCGACATGCTAATACCGAAACTAATGGTTTCTGGAAACCACTGATGTACTGCAACAGCAAACGTAACAACCATGAAAACAAACAATTTAGTCGTTACTGGTAACCGTTAATGCATTCTAACCACGGCAGTTATAAGTAGACTTCGGATTTATACGCACTAAAGCTGTTAAAATATGCATGCATCTAGGGTGCAAAAATATATAAAATACGCAGTAAAATCTCGAAAATATGTAGTTAAAATGCATGATCTGAAGCTCTGCTCACATTCAGGGTTCCCAAATATATGTCCCCCTGGTAGCTGCAAGTAGATCTGCAGTAGACCATGATGTTCTCTAAGTGTTCTGTACTAAATGTATAACGTCTGTTGGTTAGCGTGAGATTGTATGCTGAGAATAACCTCTCAGTGTCCACAGATGTCACAGGGCAGTATTTGTAAGAACTAAGAAGGTGTAGTGAAATTTCTTTTGGAACGTTCACAGATCATAAGATGCTAAAACAAGGATTTCTTTGTTGAACGCTGCACAATTTTAAACCCAGTTTTCCCACATACTTTACAGGGGTACAACTAAGTTTATTTTTTCACTTTTTAAGGATTGATATGGTAACATAAAGGGGTAAATCACACTTCTCTAATTCCTTAATTACTTCGGATAGAACTTTGAAATGCGGCTTGATTACAATTGAGTCCTTCTGCAACATTTCACTTGGGAATATTTTTGTAAACGCTGAATTGAAGTAGCGTCACTTGGGTCCGGGCTGCAAACGAATTCTTTAACGGCACAAAGATTAACTTAATAAAATTTAACGGCGCTTATCCATGTATCCCAAAGCATAAGAATTGGTTCTGGTGGTAAAGGTCGCTCCAAGAGTGATTGTAAGCCTTTACTTTCTCAGGAACCTTAAGAAATATCTTCTTAGTACTTGAAATCGAAGTGTTTACTTCGGAAAAGTGTCCCCGTATGTTTCTGTTACTCTATAAAGCGCATGTACATTGCAGGTTACGTGCATTACATAAGGAGACCTTTTTACAGCCAAACCAACACTCAGCATACGTATAGGTACCAGAATCTGCTCATTATGGGATTTATGGTTAGCACGCAGAAGTGTACTAGTATGTGATGATTGTATAAACAGTGTTAATACTTAAAAAATAATTTCACTCCTTAAAAAGTTTTGATATATGCATGGTGCATACGAAAATTACTAAATACGCAACAACACAAAAACACACGTTTATATGCACTATAGAATTTCATATACTATAACAATGATGATAAAACGTACTTGTAGTCACGTTTCCATATCATCTACAAAAGCAGGAAGAATATGCATTTCCATATAAGTCCAATGTCTAGTTATAACTGTTACCTTAAAATAACCCTTTGTCACATCCTTACAACAAAGTTACAGCCATTCTGTTAATACCCTCTGTGGTTTATCTTGTCTCTCGCCTAAAGAAAAAGAAAGGGATATGTTGAAAAGGGACGCAGATACTCACCCCTCTGTGTGTCTTGTTATGGGAAAGGTGGAAGAAAATTCGGCTGCTTCTACCCAACCAATGCTAGGCTGAAGAGGCAAATGAATAGACTTCTGATGTTTCTGCACGCAAAGCATGTTTTCTACCCCTTGCCCCTAACTGGCATGATGAAACAGACAGTCCAGTTGCATGACCCTAGAGACAAGTTAAACCACCGGAGGTATAAATGCCCCAACATAGCACGACACTAGGACTAATCAAAGCCACGTGTTTTACTACTCTGTGTATACCAGCATTCTGTGTATAAGAACGTTATGGAATTAACACAGTAGGCAAATATACTTCTCAATAACTAGGAAACTCAGCATTAGTTTCTAATCCAACACATCTGCAAGTTCTAAAGCATTAGGGCATGGAAATTAACTTGGTGAGTTGGAATCTACTTCAACTTCCTAAACTAATTGTTTCTTTTACAAAATATAAATCGTACACGCTTGTTCCATAACTTATACACTTACCCTTTCAGCTTCAAATACCTAATGCACATGGCATTAGAGGTAGTTGCTAAAATTGGCCAAGGGTATCTCTCAAGCTAACCATCTTCATTACCTAATCATATACTCGATTATGATAAATTGACGTAATCATGAAAGATTACCTTTCGCAGTGTAAGGTCAATGGCAGAAGCCGTTATAATGTAATATTTTGAACACTTGCGAAGAAGTATTGGAACAACACAGCTTGTTTCATATAACCTTGAACTTCCGGCATGAATTTACAATTAAGCGCCATTAAAATACTTTTACACGACTTTACCATGCCATGAATTAGAAGTCCGTTAGGGCATCATCATAAATTTGTCACAGCAGTTTACCGTGCTTGTTCCTAGGGACTCCAGCTCATGAGGACATGGGTTTCGTTTTATATTCAATTTATCGTTGCTGTGAGGATGATAACAATAACAATAATAATAATGATAATAATAATAATAATAATAATAATAAATAATAATAATAATAATAATAATAATAATAATAATAATAATAATAATAATAATAATAATAATAATAATAATAATAATAATAATAATAATAATAATAATAATAATAATAATAATAATAATAATAATAATAATAATAATTGCACTGCTTATGAAGAAACATAACAATATATCCATTACAAGCTAAGCTTTTCAGTTCATTCGTTATCTGATTTTCAGTCAGTCAGTCAGTCAGTCAGTCAATCAGTCTCAGAGGGTGTGCAAAATTTAATATGACAGCCTCTGGGACCTTTCCAGCTACCTTCTACAAAACTGCAGTGAAATGGAATAAATTTTGTGCTCATAAAATAAATCTAAGCTCGTTTTCTTTCAGAATGTCTTTTTCTATTTCCTTACTTTCTGCAATGAAGCCCTGCATATATTATGATTAGTAACATATTAATCCATGTTTTACACATATATCCTTATGACAAAGATTTTCATAACTTGTACTGTTTCACACATGACCCACCATATTCATATGGTATATGTAGAAATCAAACGAATGATATTCTAACAATTTTTAGTACAAATAACATGTAAAGTTTAATAAAACCCTCAATTATAAAACGCATTCAAATGCTCCGTAATTCCATTCATGGTAAAGGCCGATGGTCAAAATTAATATAATTTGGTTTATTTTAATGTTTGCACCATCAATAATGTTTTACAATAAGATTTGCCTTATAAATACTTAAAGAATTGTGAACGAACTTCTAAAAGTCGTATTACTTTGAGTTATTTTTGAAAATATGCGGAGATAGATGAACATGGAAACATACTCTTATAAATATTTAGTGTTTTTGCAAGTGCATTTCCAATTTTTTTATTTGGCGCATTAAAAGAAAATTTGTTAGTGAATTTTATGTGTTAAAGTTTACATTCTGTGCCTTAAACATATTATTATTTAACACGTTAGTAAGATAGGTCCTTATTAGTTCTTCCACAGCTTACAAAGGTGACATCTAAATTTTCCTCTGAATAGTAACATAGTAACATTTCTTTCACCGGCAATATAAAAAATTTAAATTTTGTAAACAAAGGCACAAGCTTCTAACTTAGTGTGTGGGAATATTTGTCTCTTTGATGACAAGGCGTGCAAATGCTTCACGTTACAGGAATATGCAGTAGGACAAGCGGGGCAGTTCGAGAACACGCCGAATGGGACACCTTTAACGGGTATTTTGCATTCATTTTAGCTATTTTTGTAGTCTTTTGGGAGATATTTCTAAGCTTTTGGCGGATTTTTGTGAACCCTTTGAGGATGTTCATAGTCTTTCTAGTGGGCTTTTTAGTCTTTGGAAGAATGATCATAGTCTGTTTAGTACCTTTCATGGTCTTTTGGAGGATGTTCATGGTCTTGTGGCCTTTGGGGTCCTTTGGAGGATCATTTGAAGTCTTTTGGGGGACGTTCAAAGTCCTTTTAGTGACTCTTGAGGTCTTCTGGTGGATGTTCGTAGTATTTTTAGTGACTTTTATGGTCTCTTGGAGGATTTTCATACTCTTGTAGGAACAATAATATGTAAATCATTCTTTGTATTTATATGTGTTAAACTCTCTGGTAACTAGGAGAGTAATTGCTTTTGTTTATTGGATTAGAGCGAAAAAAGAGAAATTATGAAAAACAATACAAATCCTGCAGAAGAACGTATATGCATTTATTTTCACGAAAATGCGTAACACCTACGTGATATGTGATATGTGGCATTAATTGATGTTACATTCAAACTACAGTAAAATGATTGAAGAAGAAGAAAGGAATCAGGTAATAAGAAGATTACATGAGCCTTCACAGGATTTTGGCTTGGCATCAATTGAGCTGAATAAAGTAAGCATTAAAATCCGACCGTCTTTGGATAAAAGAAGCCAGAAATGTGGTTTTTTCCAAATTGAAGCTCAGTTTGAAATTTCAGGAGTAATACAAGAAAGAACTAAATTCAACTAGTTTCCCGTTCAGAGCCACAAAATACATGGAAAATCTTTGGGATATTGCTAAACGTAGTGAGCTTAACAAACTGCAGCAAAAGAATGACTTCTAAGCACTTTTAAGGAAAATAATAACCTACAAATTAAACGACATCACTGGCTTGGAACTAGGTGACATGCAGCCTAGTCAGCTTTTGCACAAGATGCAAACCTTAGCAGGAAATGGTATAGCAGAAAAGCTGTGGCGTACACCATGGCTAGAGAAACTTCCCTATTCTATTAAGAATGTTACGGTGATTAGCAAGAAAACCTTGGTTAAAGTAGTAATGATGGGAGACAGAGTGGTGGAAATGATACCAACTTGTAGCCCATTTAATGTTGCCTCTGCAACAACTGATCCTACACTCACAGTTACTATACAAAATAAGCTCATTAGAACTACAAATCTCCAGCATTAGTCGTTCAAGATCTGGAAGGCAATTTATCTGAAACAACTAGGAGTCGCTCCAGGACGCTTTTAATCCACCAGGTAAATACTGCTTCTCTTGTTACAAGTTTGAAATAAATGGTAGCCTGAGAAACTGAGAAATTCATGTACATGGAAAAAATCGGAAATTTTCAATTAGCAGGAGAAGTGGTGACCAGTTCTGCTGCTCAGGAGATTTATGAATGTAACAAGTTCCAATTAATTGCTCATGAAAAGAATACGAACTTGCGTTTTCTTGTTGATAGAGGCGCTAATTGATACCTACATATGGGGCACCGTCAAGAATTCCGATGGCCATTCATAAAGTAAATAAAGGAACTTTAGGAGCTGATTTCCTGGGACAGTACTATTTAATGATAGATCTCAAGAGTAAAAGGTTAGTTGATAATGTTACTGGATCACATTTGCCTACTAATATATCAGTTTTTCCTGATGACAAAAAATTGCTGACTTAATTGTGAAATATCCAAATATAACCACAGTTAATCTACTGCCTATTAGTATTAAACATGAAGTTCAGCATCATATTCCTACAGTAGGCAAACCAGTACACTCAAAACCTAGGCAGTTAGATTCTAAGGCATTAGGAGAGTTCCAATTTATGCTTAATCATGGAATAATAAGACCATCAAAATCTAAATGGGCGAGTCCACTTCATCTTGTGATAAGAAAAGATAGTTCTCTCCGCCCTTGTGGTGATTTTCGCAGACTAAATGACAGAACCGTGCCTGGCAGATATCCTATACCACACACAGAATACCTTCAGTCCATCCTCTATAACAAGTAGGTATTTTCTAAAATTGATCTGCTTAAAGCTTATTAACAGATATCCCAAAGGGGATAAAGGTAACGCTGCTGCAATTGCTCCTTGTGGTTTATACAAATTTAATGTTATGCCTTTTGGGTTAACAAATGCACCCAGCACTTTTCAACGTTTTATTAACAAAGGCTTAATGGGACTAGGTTTTGTATTTGCGTATATTGATGCCTGTCTTATTCCTTCATCATCAGAAGAGGAGCACAAGTATCATTTCAAACTCATCTTTGACAGGCTTGCCAAATATATGTTGAGAATAAACTTCAACAAGTCGGTGTTTGGTGTAGAAAGCCCAGAATTCCTCCGTTATTTCATTATTTCGAAGGCATCCAAACCTCTGCCAGACAAGGTGAAAGCAATCATAGAGTATAACCTTCCAGAAACAGTTCATGACCTTAGGAAGTTTCCAGGAATTATTCATGTTTACAGTAGGTATCTCAAGAATGCATCCGATAACCAAGCTATCCCCCGTGATTACATTAAAGGAGCAAAAAGGAAAGACAAAAGCAAAATTCAATGGACAGCAGAAGCAATAGGAAAATTTGAAGCAACGTAAACAAGATATTATCGGTGCAGCTGTTAACGCTATCCTGCCCCTAATTTTCCCTTGGCATTAGTCATTGATGCTAGTGATTTTGCTATTGGAAGTGTAGTTCAACAACTAGAAGAGAAAGGTTGGAGACCTCTGATATTTTATTCGAAGAAACTCAACAATGCTCAGAAAATATACAGTTCGTATGATCGTGAGCTTTTGTGTATGTATCTGTCAGTAAAGCATTTTAGACACCTGTTGAAAGGAAGGCATTCCGTTATATTTACAGATCATAAACCAATAGTTTAAGCATTCCAGCAGAAACACGAAAAAGGGTCGCCACGTCAACAAAAGCAACCGCAATACATTTCACAATTTACAGCCGACGTTCGTTACATCAGTAGAAAACAAAATATAGTTGCAAATAGTCTGTCAAGAATAGACATCGCATCGTTTTCTCAAACCTTTCCTTGTTCCGTATAAAGTGTTTACCACATTAGTATCGAAATATACTATATAAAGACGCAAACTCCTCTCCCGTGGGTTGAAGACGTCGTCTTTAACATGTAAAAGATTTCGTCGCCAGGATATCTCCTATCCTGTGTTTGGTGTTCCGGTATCTAACTAGCTCTAGCACGAGGTCCTAATCTGCAAGGTGTGCGTGAGTTGTGGTAGGAATGAAACCAAACGAAGAATTAACAAACATTTGACTTTATTTGCAAATTTCCAGATTTGTAGAGAACTACCGACGATATCTAAATAAAGTCTAACTTTCTAACTTCAACTGCAACGTTATAATACTTGAACTTTGTCACCCTTTAGCAACCGCCGAATTATGTATACGCGCCAGCTTACGTACAAATCACAAAGTTGCACGTGCGCTGGCTGCTCGATTCAAGACAAATGTGAGTTGCGTTGCATGTGTTTGCGTGGGTGACACGAAGGAAGAGATTTCCATTGGTCAACTTTTGAGCACGTCATGGCAAGATAGGAATCAGCCCGCGGATTCTTAGGGCTTTGCTCGTACAACAATAGTAATCTTATCACTAATCTAATCTGCCTAGGCTTCCATTCTTGAGACTTTAATATATTCAGCTTTATTACAACGGTTCTCCCCCTATCTATTAGAATCTCCTTTTACTTCTTTCTATTATTGATTACTTATATTCACATTTTAATTTCGGTTTCAATATCCAAATGATATGTATTTAACATACTTTACATGGCAAATATAATGATATCTTAAATTGTATAGGAATAGCCGGTGATCTCTTCATTCGGAAGGAATTTTGAATAACTTTGTATAAGTGGTAAACCATAAGGGATAGACAAACAGTCGGTCTGGGTGGCTCAGTTGGTTAGACGCTGGCCTACTTATCCTAAGGTCGTGGGTTCAAACCTGGCCCAGACCAATGGTTTTTAAATGTGCTTAAAAACGACAGCTCCATGTCAGTAGATTTACTGGCATGTAAAAGAACTCCTGTGGGACGAAATTCCGGCACACCGGCGACGCTGATGTGATCCTGGTAATTGACAGCGTCGTTAAACAACAAAATAATTTGGTAGACAATCACTTAGCACGCACACAAAAAAATGTGCATCTCTATAAAAACATACAGTTTATTGCAAGTAATTTTCATTATGGTACGGCCATTTCCGAGATACTCCTTATTGGTTTGCATTTTTCAATTTTTGAGTCATTTCATTTAAGTGGGGGCCTAATTTAAGTTATTTCTTGCTACGTCATGGAAAGAAAATGGAATTTCTAGGCCAGCATATAGTTACCCGCTTATAAAAACGTTACTGCCGCTGTTCCCTTTGTTTCTATAACGAAATGTATGGTGAAATATTTGTGCGGACATTTATCTTCATGTAGTTCAAGGAGATAGAAGAATAAGCTTTCGCAGATAGCATATAAAAATATAGGGTAGAGAACGCTATGTGAATGTAACACACTATATTGCAGACACTTTCTACTTTTACGGTTCACAAAATGTAGCTCAACTTGAAAGCCGATTGTTTAATGGCTGTCCGTGAAGAGCGGCGAGGTTAATGGCACTGAGAAGTGGTAAAGCAAAAAGTAAGGTTCCCTTAAAAGCATTATATTTTTTGTTTTGTGCAAAAGAGCACATAAAATAGCCTCCCTCGCATAAGGAGAGCCTTCGAAACTGGTCGTACCATCTTATAAATCTTCGTGTAAAAGTCGCAGATTTGAAACGTGTGCGAAGATTACGTCAGAAATCGTGTTCTAAATGCATGGGTGCACTCCCAGACTAGCTGATGGATGATGGGTAATCAATAGACCGGCAACTGTTCTTTGTGTCCAGAAGTATCCACATGATTTAGGGGGTTATAAACAATCCACTTGAAACTATCATTAAGGAAGCAAAGGACTCCTGGACAGATTGATCTTTCTGCTGAGCGGTTATCCTCTACAGCTCTGTTACTCGTATAAGCCTCTCAACAGCAATGAGACTTTCCTACTAAGAAACTGTGCACCAGGGTTAACAGCATATTTGCTTTGATACTTCAGGTAGAGGAAGTATTATATTCCACCCAAATCCTAGAAAAAAAGAGCTTTTACTAGTAAGGAAAGCTCCGTGGTGATGGTGATGGTGTGTGTTTGTTTGTGTGTGTGTGTGTGTTTATTTGTTTGTGTGTGTGTTTGTTTGTCAGTTTGTTTGTGTGTGTGTGTGCACGTTTGTATGTGCGTGTCTGCACACACGAATTTCTGGGAACAACATCAGGGAAACAAATTCAGAAGAATCACCCTTTTATGTTAAGTATCTTTCAAGTATACAACACGATTTTCATGAGATCGTCATTCCATCCTTTAATTGATAAAACTTGCCTTTCTTTTGTTTTTTCAAAGGTGCCTTTAACTATTTCGATTAAAATACTTAATATTTTACACTAAATGAAACGTATATTCTATAACTACTTTTTCTGTAAATATTTTCAATCTAATTCAAAACGTGCTCTAATTGTCATATGTGTGTCATCTGAGAGGAACATTTCAAAGTTGGCGATACTTCATTTTGTATTTCCTCCACAATTCTCGTTATTAGGACTACTTTGGTCAAGTTCCCATGAAAAGCTGATTTTGTTGAATTGATTTTATAATACATTTGTTCATTCCATAGACTCAAGATAAGGTTTTAAATCAGGCCTGGGCGACTAGCAGGATATCTTGAGCAACCATAATTTATTTACCTGCTAAACATTCAGCTATCAGTGCATGGTCATGACCAGACTGCGTTTAGTGAGCACCAGCGAGCTCAGTTGTAAATGAGTACGTTTTCCAACTTACCGGCCTTTAGTCATCCAAATGGCAACTTTGTTGGCAGAAATAATATTTGGTCTTATTTCCCTTGAATTGAGCATTTACATTAGGTTTATCTTGTTCTATTACCTTGCGATATGGGCTAGTCATAGTTTCTGACATCCTGCATAATAGGCAATGATTCTAGGAAAAATTCAGTGTGTTGCATTCATATGACCTTCTCTACCAGAGTACACACTTCTTACAAACGACTATTCTTCTATCTACTTCATGTTAATCGAGATAAACATCTGCAGAATTTGTCTTAACCCATATTTCGTTGAAGGTGCGTACAATGCGAATAGGGGAATGCAATAAGTGGGCTTAAGCGCTAGTCATATCCTTTAAGAACTGGTTTCTATGTGATGGCTTTAAAAATCCCTTGTATATGGGTGGCCAAGAGACATAAAAAGTAATAAGTACTTCCTATTTGAGAAAAGTAGAAGTATTTCAAAATTTAAACCGATAACAAAGAATATTTGGTTAATTGTTCACTCCGAAAAGAAAATGTATTTGACATAAGTTGTGTGCTTTGACGAAAACAACACTTGTTGTGCGGTAAGATTTTATCTATCTCTTACGGTTTACCATTTATGTAAAAGTCATTCAGAATAAAATGTAAGAAATGTGTACTCTCCAGCCGGTAATGTAACTTGGACCTCTAAATTTAGATGACCCTCCTACGTTTATTTTCTTGCTCAAAGTAAATGCTAAGTCATTATATTGAATAACGTATTCTCACTCGATAAGTGGCAAAACTAATAGTTACCTTGTGGTACTGATAGTTATACTCGGATATAGTATACTGGATAAAACCAGTGTAGCCAAAAACAAATGATTCAACTCATTCTGCTGCCTTAGGAAATCGTTGCTTTTGAAACTGTTCCTTTGTTTTCTTATATTTTACGACAGAACTGTGTCATAAAGAACCTCTGCGGCATGTTTCATATAATATTCATATTGTTATGTATTTATAATCCTTTACTTAGAATGTCATTCATGGGTTGTTTCATTTTATTGCATGGCTGCTCTTGCAGTCATTGTTGCTAAAGCGTTACCAGTATTGTACCATATTACCTTATTAATACAGGAAATCTAATTTCAATAGGATTCGGTTGGCAGTTGACTACGACAATTCTATCATAGTTAACATGAGAATGCAGTTACAGAATTCCTAGCAGGACTCTGTCCCGTGCAAAATTTTCGATCGAATGTCATTACAGGCGGAAGAACATTAAATCACATGAAAAGGGTGCATGAAAAACCACTGCAAATTTCAAGTATGTATCAGAAAAATAATTTGATTGCCAGTCATACAAAGTAATAATAGTGATAAACACAGAAAACTTTATCGATGTCTCGTAATGCTTGTCGTTGAATATATGCAGATAGTAGAAGACCAGAAATTTAAAATTCGTTTAAGGGTACTGAATCTAATTTTGTACATAATTTAAAATAATAACTACATCAATGTAACAGTAAACATAGTTTACGAAATCTGGGGGAAACTGAGCAAAGGAACATTAATTATTCCAGACGGCAACAGCGACGTAGGCAAGTCATCCAAGTACTTCTGCAGCTTCCTCGTCTAAAGCCGAAGAACATGACCTGTTGACGCTTCGAGCAGTGACGGTGGTCAACACGTCAACTTTGTGAGCACTGTCTTGGTGGGAAAGTTACTTGAGGCACTTCCCTTGCTGTTTACTGCACACCCAATAAAAGAATGCGTAAAACAAAGACAAATTCTTTAATGGAAGTGACATCTAGGTAATATTTATGTATGCTTCATTTTCTGCATTAAACGAATTTCATGCCGTTGTGCTAAAAATGCCACATCAGAGAAGAAGCTTTTCAATGAAATATATTTTCTGGATTTAATGCTCTAGAAAGAACAAATACACACGCAAAAAAGCAACTTCCCCCTGATATTCGAAGCATGTTCTTAAACGAATTCAATTTGACCCTTCGTTACTCGCGTGAATAACTGTAACGTATTTACTCGCATGGGGGACAGTGTCACCCATTTTACATCCTTTCTTTAAACACCAATTTTCAACAATAAATATTGTTTTTGTACTATAATCAACCATATTTTACTTATATACAAAAAGAAAACGGGTAGAATAAGCATACATAGTAAAAAACAGATACTTATAATAATGCCTACCTACATATTTCCTTATAAAACCAAGAACGTCTCACATGTTTTGAAACTAAGCTTAGAAGTGGATCACATTAGCAACAATTCCTTTGGAAATATACCTGAAGAAACCTATTTTCTCTACCCTTCAAGGTATTGTATATTGTTTCTATTGTTATTAGAATTCCATTGATATGTCACTAACTTGCACCTCATTTCTTCTGGCGTTCATAGTTACAATACAGTCATTTACAGGCAATTCACGCACACGTCCTTCAAATGGCTAGAGCAAGGCATTTGGAACACTTTATACACCATTTTCTGATTGATTTATCTTTTGATCTTCCATATCTATAACAACGTCATCGGAATACTTTTCTTTGTGCAGTCTTCCACAGCTGGTTCTTTAACATCGTGCAATTCTTGAGCACGTCGTCGAATCTTTGCAGGAATTTGTAGGATTTTACATTTTTGTAGATCTGCGTTCAATTTGGGGACTTATCAGTTTCCATTAAATGTTAGAAATGAAATCTGCTCTATTTAACCCCTTGACATTTCTCTCTTTGGCTTTGTAAATGGGGATAGCTTAGATTGCAGCTATATTTAGTAAGTTACAGAGCACAACCATTGTCCAGCGTCTGGTGTTTCTTGAAATGTCATTTTTCTAGTGCAGTTGGTCCACCAAGTGACTGCCAACCTTTTTCAAATACTAAAACATTACAATTTCCGGCTTTTTTCCACCCTCATTTGTTTCAGGGTCTATGGCAGCATCGTGATGCATTGTGGGAACCAACAGAACAAACTTATTTCTTTTCTGGAAGTAGGAAACAAGCGTTTCGTTCTAATCAAAGCAAAATATAGAAGATTTTAGGGAAATTTGTGCCGGTTTATGAACTCTTGAGGTATTTCCTTTTTGTTTTTGCTGAGAGTACCCACATAATTCAAACCATTTTCTTCC
>JAUKNM010000044.1:80000-150000 GCA_030765045.1 Tenodera sinensis
TAGGGGTTTCGTTTTGGAAACCGATCAGTTTGCCGATCCGTACAACATACTAAGCGTTGTTCGTATTCTTTTGGGATATCCTGTATATCTTGCGTACACTGATGAAAAATAGTTGGGCTCTAATGACCTAGCTGTCGACGGGCCCTTAAACCCTAACCACTCACTCACTCACCCTGAAAAATAGTTAATTCGTTTTCATTTCAATCAAAAGAAAAGTCAACATTAACAGTTGTGGAATTACGCAGAAAACACATCAGCAAACTGTAAAAAAATAATTTTGGCTTAAGAGCATAAGATCTCAAAAGAAAGTGATATAAGAAAATACTCAGCTGGAAATAACCATTTTATTTAAGGTCGTTTAGCTGAACTCTGCTTATCCGTTTAATAACGGATAATATAGTTTCACACACAATTTGTGTTTTGAAAAGGTGAATAAAACCTTGCAGACGGATTCCAAAGGTGCTATATACTGTTATGTAGTACTAGTGTAGTGTTTGTTTTTTTAAGATTCTAGCTTACGAAAACCACATTCCTGCATGAGCGCTTAATGGAGGCTAATGAAATCAACAGTAGGAAACAAATCTGAATATCTCTAAGCCATAAAGCCTCTGGACGTGGTGCGCATTATACTACTGTAAAGAGAAAGGCATATGGCATGAACCTTACCATCTATAATCTCCGATTTCCTTGAAGGCTTCTTTGAAAGTCCATAAATTATTGTGCTCATAGCATTTGGAGCAAGAAACTGCTTCTCAAGTGTCATAAGGGGCAATAACATTATATCCATCTTGCATACTGTCAACATTTGTAGTTGCTTATGCATTTGTTAATGCACTTACATTTAGAAACCTGGAAATAAGATGAAAGCTACAGAGGCCCAAGAGATGTAAATCAACTGCTTCTAACATTTCCTATCACATCGCAGATTGTTGCTTTACTGAAAAGACAAAAAGTATTTCCACTTATAGTAGTTCATTGTTGCTGTGTCTAACATTTGTTATTATAAAATGTAAGAGAAAAAGAAGCTTAGAAATTAACAAGTTTGCATATGTATGTGTGTGTGTGTGTGTGTGTGTGTGTGTGTGTGTGTGTGTGTGTGTGTGTGTGTGTGTGTGTGTGTGTGTATATATATATATATATATATATATGTATGTATGTATACACCCGCGTATTTAACATGGATGTTAAACACTCGATGAAATTAATGCTAATATAGATGTTATCGCATCGCCTTTTAATATATTCGTAATCAGACAGCTGATGTTTGCACTTCTGCAAATGTTCACTGGAACCAGCGAATCTTACATCTTAAACGGAATATCTACAAACATGTTTCTAGGTAGCTCAGTTGGAACGAGCGCAAGACCCCGAAGTAATCTGTCTGCTGTGAAGGTGGTTCGAATCCCCTGTATGTACTAATTTTTTTTTATCGTGCAATCCTCACAATTTACAAATAATTATTCTGAAAACGGTTATTATATTCATTTTTATTGCTTTATTTATGCTTTATGGCATTGTATGATGTTTCTTTATTGGTGAACCACAATTAGGTAGTTGTTTAAACATACCTATAGGTAGGTGCAATTGAAATAAGGATCAGGGTTGAACAGATCTACAAGCCACTGTAATACGCTGACGAAGGGTTTCTGGATTATCCAGCTCCTCTGCATAAATGCGTTCTTCTAAATAACCCCAGAGAAAGAAGTCAAGGGGTGTCAGATCAGGTGATCTGGTAGGCCAGGAGACTGGGCCTTGTCTTCCTATCCAATGACCAGGATGTGTAGCATTCAAATGATTGCAGACGATCCTCGACCGATACAGAGTAGCGCCATCGTTTTGAAACCATATCGTCAATCGCTCCTGCAGTGGCACATTCTCTAATAATAAGGGGTGAGCCACAGAGAAATTCCAGGTAGGATTCCCCTCGAAGAATAATGGTCCAATAAGGTGGTCTCCCAAGATTGCACAAGACATTTATACCCTACTGCACTTGGAATGCTGCCTCCCTTACCCAATGAGGATTATCAACACTCCAATAGCACATGTTGTGACGATTTGCAGTTCCATTGTTGTAGAATCTTGATTCGTCAGAAAACAATATCCTGGATGCGAATCTCACATCACTTGCTACTCGCTCCAGCAACCATTCACAAAAGGTCGCTCTCCCGCGAAGTGCTTGGTGTAGGTGCAAACGATAAGCATGGAACATATTAGTGTTCATTATTCGCACTACAGAAGATTGGCTGATGTTCACCTCCTGAGCAACTGACCGTGTACTAGTATGCGGATTGTTCTGGGTGGTATTCAAAACTGCTTCTGCATTAACACCCGATGTTCCTGGTGTGTGTCTATGAGGAGGCATTCTTGCAAGTGATCCTGTTACGCGCAGACGCCTTTCAACATTCCGGAAGCTGTTTGCTGTTGGTTGTGGTCTATTCGGATATCTCTCCCGAGATATTTTCTCCGGTGTATTTGTTCTTACTTCTCCGTAGATCAAAAGTATATCTACGTACTCGTCTGTCAAATACATAATGAAAGACTGGCACAAAATATCGTGCAACAGCATACGCGTGGAGTACGCAGGGGTCGGCATTCACAACACAATACAGTCCAGTGGCACAGAAGTCATTACACCTGTTCAGTTACAAAATGTAGACAACCAAAAGCGATTTAAATTATAATGCCCTAAACGCTCAGGGACTTTATAATTAGATTATTGTGAATTCGGTTTCCAAGTTTTGATGAACATAAAAAAAATTACGATGCTGAGACTCGAACCTATGTCATTAGGGATTAGCGCAGAGGACCCATCACAATCCTATTCAGCTATTTCGAGACTTAACTGAATGCACGTAGCGCTTTCAATAGTAGGACTTGCATGCCTGGCGCTATGTCATTGCCACCTTGCGAGTTTTCGGGCTTAATTTAGCCTTTTAAGACAGTTTTAATCATTTGCCGGGCGTTTTAATATTATTACTTAAATGGCAAAAGCTGTTACACATATTAATTGAGATGCACGAGGCGTAGTTCACGCAAAAATGTAAATCAACTGATGTTTAATAATATGTCCGTTTTGTCTGTACGGGTTCATGATGGATGAGGCGTGTCTCTAACTTTTTCTTAATTTTTGGCAGCCAATCCCTCCTTTAAGTACAAGAATACACCATTTTCTTTTTAGCCGACGTTGTTAGTGTACCCATATGATAGGTCCAATTTTTCTGAGGCGTTTACTGAATTACGTTGCTGTGTATACTCTAATAAAAAGTTTGTAGAATCGGCTGGAAAGCGGAATTCGCTCTCAGTAAACGAGTCGTATGTTTTTGAGGTGTACTTTAGCGAGGAGTACGTTCTGTCCCTTAAACCGCTGTTGCTCTCAATTTTGCGCATTCCTCTCTTTAAGAACGTCAAGCAATACATTTTAGTAAGCGCAAAACTGGACTAAGGTGCACATGCCGTTTGATGGTTGGCCTACCTTCCAAAAAATTAAGGCGCGGCTGGCTCACCTGGTGTATATATACACTAGAACTAAAATGATTTCAGTGTTGGTACTAGACTTACAAAACGTGGGCAGGCTAAGTCCGTGTATTTGCAAAAGCTGAGCTAGCTAAAGCGTGCTGTTTCAAATGAACAGTGTGGGCTGACATGGGTTCGAATCCCATTTAACATAGTTATTTTTATTCCCTCATACAAGTCCACGCAAAATTCCCTCAGAGACTATTCCCACAAAAATATAAATATACGTTTTATTTGTCAGTATATGCTTTAATATGTTGTATTTTAATGAAAATGGATACAGCCATTTTTAAGAAAATCAAAAACTTCAAAAATATCCCTCTTAGTTGGGGGAGTTGAGGAATTTTTCGAGCATTTAGTTGTTGCATTTTTGGAGCATACTGAACTTAAATACCAGATTTAGTATTCATCCGACATTGTCTTTTTGAGCTTTCGCAGACACAGACACGCGCTACCTTTTATTTTAAATTCAAGGAGTCTCGAAACTTGTTTCCGCTGGAATTTCGGTGGTTACGTGGTAGAAAAAGTAAAAATATTGTAACAAAATGACAAAATCCAGTCTGGGTACTTTTCTATCATTTTGTCTTCTACAATTTTACCACAAATACGCAGTTTGCTTCTCGTCGATAACACAGTCTACAGTCTTGTGTGTTATAAAAACTAACTTTTACTTCTCGTAGCCTAGCTCAGTCGTTTTACTGCCGTTTATCACTTTCCCTGTCTCCCATACACTCACTACGACGTTACAATCACTCGACGCTCGTTGAATCTTCCTTACGACGCACCGATATACGCTCAGCTATCTCACGCTCACTGACACACTGACTGACTCATGTCCGTAACTGTAGCTAACTGCTCTGCTGTTTCCTCACTTCCTCACTTATATAGAGGGGATTACGTCACACGGGCCTTTCTCGACCTCCACAAAGGCGCCGGCGATGACGCATCTATAGGAATTATCACGTTATGAAGGCACAAGGGGCTCTTATGGACTATGCTATTCTTATGGAAGAATCAAGTGCGCCATTGCCAAATTTGCGTGTTTTAAAATGCGACTAAGATAAGGTATGAACATGCATTTGGGTGTAAAATGTGTCGAAGAGTACTATGGTATGCACGATAAATCTTTTATACAATTGTACATTTTTTTAAATAATAAAATCTAAAATTTTGTTGAAAGCAAATTATTTAACTTCTTTCTCACTCCGAACGTTTAAACATGGATTTAAACCGAAATAATTGCAATGAAAAAAAATGGATTATTCGCTTGCCACGGTGGTATTCAGTGGAATTCAGATTATATCAATATGTCTAAATATATTTTCTTAAACAGATAAAGTTTAAAACAAAATGTTAGGATTCTTCGTTTATACAGTGGAAAATGTCCGCTTATCGAGCGGAATATCCGTGGTTCAAATCCCGGCTATGGCATTGAACTTTTTTAGTTTCTGATTCAACCTCTTAAACATTGCCCACACACGGCTTGTGTGTTTAAAAACACTAGCAGTAAATTTGTTGGCATAAATAAATAATAATTACCATCTAAAGGTTACTTAAACTTGGGACATAAAGTACTTACAACTGTAAGTCGCCCTTGGGGTATTCATCTCTGATGTGAGATTCCCTTGTGGTTAACCGGGAAAAAGTACGAATCAGCTGAGGAATTTAATGTCGTACTGGCAAGTTGGCCATGGTAGCTTAGTGGTTAAAGCAGCCACTCGATAAGCGGAAGATCCGCGGTTGTAATCCCGGCTATGGCATTGAATTTTTTAGTTCCTGATTCAACCTCTTAAACATTGTCCACACACGGCTTGTGTGTTTAAGAACACCAGCAGTAAGCTTGTTGGCATAAATAAATAATACTCCCAAAGAAGTGCTTTTGGCCGGGTTATCCACTGGTCTTAAAGCACCTTACTGCTTGCGGACCACGATTTGTAATCTTGTATGCCGGTGGTACGATGGGATTAGTACAGGTTGCAAAACTTGTTTTCTTGGCGAAAAAAGGTTCTACTGATTATCATGATGAAATGGACAGCGATAGATTTGATCAGTGGTTCAGGAACCAGATATTGCCCAATATGGAACCGGGAACAGTCATTGTTATGGACAATGCCTCCTACCACGGTAGAAAAGTAGAGACTTTCCCCACTACAAAATCCCACAAGGAACACACAAAACATTGGCTTATATCAAAACATATCCCCTAATCGGGATGATTGCCTTAAAAGAGAACTGCTAACTATTGTGAATTCTGTGCCAGATAATTATAGTGGCACTGTTATTGGCTCGATTGCAGAAGAACATGGAGTAATTGTTTGTAGGTTGCCTCCGTATCATTGTGAACTAAATACTATAGATATGGTATGGAGTCAGGTAAAGGGACATGTTGGGTGACATAATATTACATTTAAGCAAAAGGAGATGGGACGTTTAATAGACAATGGTTTTGAATCAGTCACCCAAAATCAGTGGTTAAATTACTGCAAACACGTTGAAGGGATAGAAGATGATATGTGGAAAGCATATCAGCTACAGGATTATATCGAACCTCTAATCATTAGGTTAACCAGCACTTCATCCAGCAGTGACTCCAGTTCTTGTGAGGGCAGTGAACAGGCCAACCAGGACACCTCTTTGTGTGTTGAACCCATGTCCGATTAAGGTAACATTACATTATTATATTTAGGTCAAATGTAAAGTGCTGACAGTTGTTAAGAGAGTGCAATAAATTGAGGCATAAGTGTATTTTACTAGAAATTAACTGAAAAAGATATAATAATTTGAAACTGTCCTTTCAATAAATGGCATTTGTACAGTTATAAATTAAACATATACAGCATGCAAGTTCTATAAACCATGTAGGTACATGCATCTTTGCAAGCACTCATAACAGGCGTTTGCCAGACACGGGAAGGCCTACAGGAAAACTAAGACACAACCTAACAGTATTTCCTTCCGGCCTGGGCTGAATGACAGGCAAGGGTTGTTCCCACATGTACAGGAAAATCTGCCGAAATTATTAAAATTGGCGAACGAAAAACAACTTTTAGGTGTTTGATAAGAACAATAGTATTAATAATAATATAGCTAATAATAACACTAATACTAATAATGATACTAATACTAACACAATACTGTTAATAACAGTAATAATAACAATAACAACAATAGCAATAATATTAATAACACTGATAATACTAACACTCACAGTAATAATTAATAATAAACCTGGTTGTGAGCAAAAGCGTGGTAATCACAGTGGCGCAACATACGTGGCAACGCCGCGTTGATTCTCCATAAGAGCCATTGTGCCTTCATAACGTGAAAACTCTTTCGATCTTCATCGAAGGATCCAGAAAACCTGTGTTTGCCACTTGATTGCTGTAGTCGCGTGTTCACTCGTGTGAGCGGCGTGGGGAAGCTTGACCTGCCTTTGCTCGCCGCGCCAGTGGGATGGGGCAGCCCGGCCTCTACCGTGCTTTGTTGTTGCCGCTGCCGTGGGCCGCTGGCAGTTCGCCGCACGACTGAGTAATTAGGTTACGGAAAAGAAATGAAAAGAAAGAATCTTATGTATTACACTCACATGACGTTCTCTGCCCACTATCGTTTATCTGTATACGCCTTCTGCTACTTCTCGCCAAGGTGGGCCGGATTCGATCCCTTGGAACCGTATGTGCGATCTGTGATGAATAATGTGATTCCGTACGGGTGTTTTTCGGGTTCTCCGGTTTCCCCACCATTTATTCCACCAGTTGCTCCGTAATGACTTTTTCCTTAGGTCTATTTCATTCATATTGTCTCTTCTTCAATCTCCTACAAGGTATCGGGCTCATCACCAAACTTGAATATTCTCTCTGATCCAGGTTCCGTCCGCTGTGTGACAGGCGCTGACTAGTAAGTCCTGGGGAGGGAGGTGAAGTCCTCCATACAAGATAAATGAGCAAGAAAAAAAAGGATTCATCGTTCGGCATTATCTACCCGGTTGAATGATATAAAACACACAACCACGCAACACGCAACACACAAACACACGCACAAGTAGTGTTTTCTATGTAGCTCAGCAACGAAACTTACATATCATGTAACGCGGAGAGTTTGTTTTATGTAGAATGAGATAATCCATTACTCAGACATTCCTTCCTAAAAGAACAGAAGGTGTTGCAATAAATTATTTGTAGTTACACTTTTTACACCTTGCAACACAATTGAAGCATTGCATGTTGAACTACCACCCAGTACTGTACCGCCGTGGACATGTCTGGACGCCAACTTCGTCTAAGCCTTACACGGCACAGTGCCTTTATTGTTCAGATGGGTCAGTTATATTAAGATTTGGAACTTGTGACAACCTGTTGCTGTCGCTACACAACAATATCACGGATGGCGCAAACGAGGCGTGTGTGTGAGAGGGGAGATATGGTGTGTGTGTGTGTGTGTTTGTGTGAGCGCGCACGTGTGTGTGTGTATGTGTGTGTGTGTGTGTGTGTGTGTGTGTGTGTGTGTGTGTGTGTGTGAACGAAAAGTTGGTTAAACATCAAACATGGTATTTAAGTTTAGCATTTCTCTTGAACATGGAACCAAAAATATTTTCAAAACCATCTCCCATCCCTAAACTACCTGTTACATGAAAGGGGAAAACACGTTCGTTTTGATTTTCCCAGAAATGCCTAACGATCTTGATTAAAATACCATATGTTTAGACACTTGCATGATGTATAAAATATATATTTTGTATTTCCCTCAAATAGCCAGTGAAGTCTTCATTGAAAATCAGTTTTGTACAACTGGTAAACGGAAAGAGATACAAAATATTACTACACAAAACTGTAGTTCTCATTAAGGAATGCAATTTGTTAAATAATAACTTTTTTGTTGGGTGTTTAAGTGTTTGCTTTATCAAGTGGCAAATCGCTATTCTGTTCCTTGTTGTGGTCGTGCAATAAACCTGGAATTCGAAAACCATAAGAAAGCGATCCGCTTTATAAAAGTTTGAGTATCGTTTCATTCTAGTATGTCTTTCTTACTTTACAGTTTTTAGACGAGTGAGTAGAAAACGCCATGTCTTTGCAGAATATTAGATTAAACTCTGATTAAATTCTGAATGCGGTTAGCTGTTATTTCTCTCTCTCTCTATCTCTCTCTCTCCCTCCCTCCCTCCCTCTCGTTTCCGTGCAAAGAGCACCGAATTTCCAAGCCATCACATCGCGATACCATCTTCAAATGCCTGGCTATCGCAATAGTTACTGTAGCCTTCTCCTACCAAGGATTGCATTACTGCGAAATGAAAATTTATCTCGATTAACTAAAAGCAGACAGAACAATATGCTTTTTCAAAAATATTTGGAAAAAGAGCACAAAACCTCATGTGAATGCGGCAGCTCAGCCTCGTATTAATAATTCACAGACTGACTCAGTATTGGAGTTAGCCAAATGAGTAGTTACACCCCAATACTTTCATTTCCAGCGAGAAATCCTGAAGTGATTATGAGTATTAAGTGCTCAAAGGATTCTGGAACCCCGAAATCTTGCAGATGCCCTACGACAATATTTTCAGAATGTGAGAAGTCTTCACACAAAAAGGAATTCTTATTTCGGCAACAATATCAAATGCCCTATTGATCACCGGGCAAACATTCTAATCCACCAATGTCCACCCTTGTCTCTTTGGAGACGCTTATGCAATTAGCTGTTATTCCCCCACGTTCTCTTTCAGTTGGAGGGTGAACCACGTCTGTGGGGAATCACAATCAGCCGGTATCCAGTGACGAACACAAACACCATGGCAGTTTCCAAGCAATAACTTGAATTTTCTGGGAATGGCCTCAGAAAACCTCCTCTTTCTGACTGATTTTTGCATAAATGGTAAACAGTAAGAGACAAAGGCTTATTAAATAAAGAATGTGAATCTGATTAAGACACAATTTATGTCAAATACCTCCTTTTTCCTATTGAGTGAACCATTTCCGAGCTATTCTTTATTATTTGTTTGAGTTTGCCAATACTTATGCCTTTCTCAAATATGAATATGATATTCGTATTTTAATCTCTTGGCCATGCAAAGAGAACGAAATTTCAAAAGCATAGCACAGCAACCATTTGTGACCAGACTTTCCCCAAATTGAACTATATTAAAAGTTTGTATCGCAATATGTTATGCGACGATCACTTGGGGGATCTTCTATCTTTGTCGTCAAATATTGATAGACTTCTTAAACGTAAGCAGTACCAAAGAAGTCACTAATCAACAGACATTTATCGCATAAGATTTGAAAGTACTTTCGTAAATCAAATGTAATGTACATATAACGAAACCACCGCTGCAACACAAAGTACGTCCGGTGCTGACGCCGGTTCGGGCGTATCAATCTAATGTTTCCTGTATGGAACTCCTAGATCGAGTCTCACTTCCGATGGGGTAACTGTGCACGCACGTTTTCGCAAAGCATGATAAATATAAAAAGCGACAAAAACGAATAATAATGTGATGAAAAGGACAGTGGCCACACGAACGGGTTTGAAATTTAGCGCAAGGGAGGAATTTCATATAATTACTAGAATATTGCAAAATTGTGAATCCTTTCATTTCATACCCCAAGCATCACTGAATCCTATGGATGTTTGCTAGGATAGGATCAGGTGATGGAGGGGATACCTAGAACCTCGACCCAAATGGGTATTTTCTGCATACATCCCCGGGAGGAACGGATGAGATAAAGAAACCGCAGGGGACTTATGGGCTGCAGGATCAGCCGGCACAGGCGACAGAGACGTGTGGAGTTCTCTAAATAGTTCCAATACTTGACCACCGGGCTATAGGACACTCGGCGGTGACCCTTCCAAGCCACTGGAAGGTGGCTCATAGGTTCCCCTCCAGTATAGAACTTAGGGAAGCTCGATCTAGCAGTGGAGACTCGAATGGCTGTCATCTGAAGGACCAAGAAGTAGTTTCTAGTAGCAAGTCTCAGCTCCATGAGTGGAGAGGAGATCCGTGGTTGGACACCACCACCCCAGCATTTGTCTTGCCGACCAGATAAAACTACGGGAAAACTCACGGTCACAGCGGGCGGTTACCAGAAGTCGAGCCTAGGACCTCCTAAATGCGAGCCTCGTGATTACCGCGGATGACAAGGATGACATTTAAGGAAAATATGCCATGATGATTTTAGAATACTTTCAAAATGTATGGTTATCATTAAGCAGCACTATGTTGTCTCACCGTGCAACGTTAGAGTTTGGAGGTAATCCCTTACAAGCATGTTATGAAAAAGTAAAACCCACGATAAAGCTTTATCCCCATTACTCACGCAAAATACTGTTTCTCTACAAATGATTTACTGTCTCGTGAAGTGTAGGATAGTCATTAAATAGTTTTAGCTTTTCACATCTCTCGCTACTTCTGTGGATTTTCCCACGCTATTCTGCAGACATGTGCATCACCATGGCCTGACCCTAAATATTTGGGAGAGATTCATGCTAATGAATGTCTAAGTCATAAACTATGAGAAGTGTGATTTGCCTATCGTCGGTAAATCATTTGCGGTAGGAACGTGACCTTCTGCAAAGAAGCGGTCCAACGCCGCAGTGCATATATGCATGATAACTCTGATGAGTAACAATCACATGGCTTTTCCCCACTCGTTAACGATTCACAGAGATATATGTCGTATTCGCATGAAACACCTATTTTACGTAGAACTTGATGTGCACTAGATCTTCAGATACAAACAACACAATTATCACAATATTTAGCTGAACACATGTCGGAATGTGTTGAAACACACTCATATTACACATACATAGAATATGTTGTTTTCTAAGCGCATATATGCATATAACTTGTGTATAACCTGCATGTCTCTTCTTAATGAGTGCATTTCATACAGTTAGAATAACCATTTTAAATCGAGAGCCATTTTCTACTTCTATGCAGCTTTTGCTTTAATCGGAATGTTTATAGAAAACTACTTAGAAAGCTAGTGAAAAAGATTTGAAAACTAAATTTTCGTAAATGTAAACATCATTCCAATATAGATTTATTTAAATTGAAGGTGCAGTTGTGGTGGAGCAGGGTTATCATTAACTGTAATTGATATGTTAGGAAACTATTATGACGCCGGGGCTAAACTACTTCACGCCACAAACCAGGCTGGAGAATAAACAAAGGCACCCTAGGTCAGGCTACGTCGTGCGACTGTTTGTGAGTTTGTGACTAACAATAATCAGAGCGGCAGAACCGAAAGGGGTTTTCTCCGGAGCTTTCGAAAAACATCTGGCTATGTCATCGCCAGCGTATTTGAAGCAGTTCGCGAAATGTACGCGTGACGTCATCCGCGCTACATAAGGAGGAGAGGAAATAGCAGAGTGAGAGTTACGGTTATAATTTTAAATCTGTCAGTGTGTCAGTGGTACGGTCGTCTTAAATAAGATTTAACGAGCGTGAAGTGATTGTGTCATCGGAGTTAATGTATGAGAGACAGAGAAAGTGAAGAAAGACACCGAAAGGACTATCTCAAGGTTACGAGAAATAAATAACTGTGAGTTGTGATATTACGAAAGACTGTAGACTGTCTTAAGGACGAGAGGAGAACGCTGCAATTGTGCAAAACCTTAGAAGACAATAAAGTGGTAGAAAAGTAACCGGACTGGATTTTGTCATTTTGTCACAGTATTCTACAACTATACTGGGCTTTTATTAGAGTCGCCGTCAGAAACGAAGGCGGTTGCGCAGTAGACAAATAACCAATGACGTCACAGTCACGTGCTTACTAGCCAACCAGACCTAGTCTGTTTCAGAGCGAGTGTGTGAGAATATTTGTACAGTTTTACAGTGAAATTAAGTAATTCCGAGCAATAAGTCCACTCCGTTGTGTGATAGTAAGTTCATTAACAGAGGGCAGAAGCAGAAAAACAAACGTTGCGTAATTCACAGCCAAGCCAGGGAAATACATCCTAATACAAATACTTCCTAAGAAAGATGGGAAACAGTTGCAACGCAGCACTTCCCCTCTTTCCCCTACGTTAACTGTCACCGCCATCGTTCCTGACGGCTACTCTAGTGTATGCATAAAATTCTACTTATCTTTCAAGAAAAAGTAAAACTTACGAATAAACATTTTTTAGATCGTACTTTTAACATATTAAATTCACATATGTGGCGGTTGTGTTAAAATACGTCAATTGTTGGAAGGCTACCCACATAAACTTGGAATCATTTCTAATAGATTTCATTAAAGTTTGGAGTACGTCGAACAGATATTTTTGAAGTGCTATGTAACATTTATTTTACGTCAGCGCAGCCGTTCTATGAACTTAACGGGACAGTTAGAAGGACAAAGAACAATTAAGAGATGCAGTGCTGTGACCAGTCTACCTTGCAAGGAATACTTGCACGGAAAAAAACGAAGCATTGTAAATTCATCTTTTCTGTACGTGTAGTCTAAATGTCCTCCGATCTATGGGCTTTCATTAAACTACTCTTAAAATGTATCCACTACTTATCTGTACTATTGTTCCATAGTTTTGATAGTGAAAGTTAACTAACTTCAAATAGCGTTCATCGTTTGTTCGAGGAACTTTAACAGTGAATGAGGATTGAAATGGAAGTGGTTGCTCTGACTACTTACTGAAGCCGCTGCGGAATACAATGTTAGTAACTTAAAGAAACAACAAGCCCCCTCTCAGGCTACGTGAAGTTGCTCTCAAGATTCCAGGGCTATCTAGTACATTCAGTGCCAGCAGTCCTCTTCTAGGTAAGGCAAGAATACCTATGTGTGTTAGACGTCCGTAAATATACTAGGCCGTTATGTACATTTCTGTCAATTACTCTCCGCATACCATAACATTTTACATAAATCGTAGATGTTAATTACAGAGTCAGAGTAATCCTTGCTTTACAGGGTTAAAACGTTAATTCACGCTGCTGCAGTTTGAGCAATTATTCTAAATGAAGCAGTTTGGAGGTATTTGCTTGGATCACATTTACATGACAAGTATCAGTACACGAACAAGGCGGGTTTATGAAAATATTCCGTTCACTTGCAATTCTTTATGGCCTAATTTAACCATTTCACATTAGGAACAAAGCATCTACTCTCGGCATATAGACCTAAAACTCTCGGTTGCAAAATAATAACTCAGTAAATTGGAGAGCTCAAAATAACCCATTAAATGAGCATGAAATTCACCAGGGAGTCAGAGTTAAAGGCCAAGCCACCGCTCGTATGTCGCCAATACCCAGGAATAATTCAGATTAAACTAACGCATAACACTTATCCAGCTAACCAAAGATTTCAGCTCGAGCAACACCTGACACAACTCATTCATAGGAATTCCTAAGAGCTAAGCTACCCAGCATACGACTGTTGTCCCCTCGCGGACAAAGGTGCCACACAATCAGCACCAAAAGGTATTAAACATATGCAATATTAGGCGGGCACTCAATACCCACTACAGATTTGTGCCGTTAGCTAAATAATCGGCACAATTGCAAGGATTAGATTGTTACGGCAATTTACAATCTGTAATCCGTAATGTTAGACAGTAGCAGCATGTACAGGAATGAGTTAATTCCCTGGAAGATAAGGTCGTGTGTGAAGTGGAAAATATTCTAAGACTATTCTTGTCTATTATCACGCGCTACACACACCACACTGGCATCCCGCCCGCTTCTCTTGCAAGCAGAAGAAAGTTCACTCACATCACTGACTGGGTTTACCCCCGTGATTTCTGCAACTCTTTTAACGCACAAAGGGTTCTCAACTTACCCCACTGCCGGCTGGAGTGGTCCCCCTGGTTATATTCAGTTGTTTGCGTAACTGTTTATATGTTATACTTTGCAATGTATTCGCAAAGCAAATGAAACTGTAGAGTAGTACTTTCTGACTTATCAATTCAGGTTACCCATTTACGATTCTTGACTGGAACGGAGGCATTTTGCTTTGTTTGGAAAGATATCCTACACTAGGCGGATTCTGAAACTGTGGACGTGGTAGTGCATTTCACGGTAATAAGAAAGATAAATATAACTATAAATTCTCCGTGTGTGAGTTAAAGTCACATGGCTGCAGGAGTAAAGGTAGCTATAAAAATGAAATGAGTAAAATAAATCTGCTGTGCAAAAGTCATACTAATTTCCATATAGATTATGCATTCATAAATTTCTCTTTTATATTATACCAACTATATATTGCACTTGAACTACGCGTCTCTTACTTACATTATTAAAATGAAGGTATCTAAACTAGGAAGCACTTGGACCTAGGATACAGAGTGAGCAATACTGCCTTAAACGACTGTCCTCCAAGCATATGTTCACAAAACTCGCATTACGTTTTCCTGGATTTAATTAACAATAAATGTCACACATCATCATGTCGTGCTTAAACACAGACTTTTCCATACTCACAAGTTTTCAGAAACCAACGTGTTACTACTTGAGTTCATACAAGTCACACGATTACTGCAGATGGAAGGATAAAGCAAAAAGGCTTTGCTTCAATATATATCAAATTTTCTTCATTTAACTCGAAAACCGCAGCTCTTCATCTCCCACTTGCCTGGCCATTAAACCGGTCAACATCACCGTCAAATAATTATCGTGATGTTGCAATTCAAGTCCCCCGCAGAATATAGATATTTACCTAATCTCTGGACACATGAACAATTTGGCTACTAAAAACATAACGAGAAGCACCAAAATAAATACAAACAAGTACTACCTAAGCCCTACGGGACTTCACATTCGGCATAGAAGTACCAAATGACCAGACCAGAACAAAACCAATGGTACGTAGCAAGGATAAATCACGCCTTTGGCTCCGGGAAAAATAACATTTTAATGAAAAATGGCAAACGATCAATTCAGATAAATAAGACAGTCAGAAACCCTTTACCAATTTAAATATTGGGCCTGCTAAGCCATAGAAGAAATGTACAGATGTGTCCTTTGACACTGGCAGGCAAGCAAGAACATCCCGAGACAAGCGAAGCCCGTCCGGCGAAAACAACCGCAAGTAAAAATATCGAACTTTTTTCAATAAAATGTAGTATCTTTTTTGAGAAAAAGCAGCAAAATCCTTGCAACTACAGTCAAATGTAACCCCGTCAGTTATGATGGCTAATACAGAATGTGCAAACGATAAACAACTTCGCATAACGGTAGCTAGGGAATTTATTTGTAATTCTTTAGTAAAACTGGCGCAAAATAAAAAATTGGAAAAACCAATACACTCCTATAATTATTATTATTATTATTATTATTATTATTATTATTATTATTATTATTATTATTATTATTATTATTATTATTATTATTATTATTATTATTATTATTATTATTATTATTATTATTATTATTATTATTATTATTATTATTATTATTATTATTATTATTATTATTATTATTATTATTATTATTATTATTATTATTATTATTATTATTATTATTATTATTATTATTATTATTATTATTATTATTATTATTATTATTATTAATTATATTATTATTATTATTATTATTATTATTATTATTATTATTATTATTATTATTATTATTATTATTATTATTATTATTATTATTATTATTATTATTATTATTATTATTATTATTATTATTATTATTATTATTATTATTATTATTATTATTATTATTATTATTATTATTATTATTATTATTATTATTATTATTATTATTATTATTATTATTATTATTATTATTTGTACTACTACTATTATTATAAACCATTTTGAAAAGGAAAAGCACGATATGAAATATGAATTCATTTATTAAACAAAGTTCACGGTCCGACAACAATGTTCAGGGGGATAAAATCCGTATAAAGGTATGTGCTAGAAAACTCGTCAATTTTCCCACCACCATTGACGAGAACCTGAACTTCAGGTTCATCAATTCACCGAGAGAGACGCCTTAATCGTCGGGGACATACGTGTTGCGTCCCGCGGTCAATTACCCTAAATACTGTTGGGTGGTATATGCGCTGTGGCCCAGTCCATATAAGACCTTTTAGAAGAAAAGCGACATAAATGTGAAGTAATTGTCATAGAAATAAAATATAAATTAATACATATCGTGCGTATATAGTTGAGTTAAAGTGTTAGCCATATGACTACGCCATTGTATTTTTTCAAAGCTAAAAGTTTGTCTTTGGTAGCAGTTTGTTGCATACCGTCGTGATGAATGTCTGTCTGGAAATCAAATTATTCCTATACTGATCTAAAACACTTGAGATAATGGACATTTTTGTCCTTGTCGTTGATTTTTTAGTTCTTGTTGTGTTGCAACTTCTTATATGTATCAGTTTGTATATCTTTAAGGACATAAAAATTAAAAATGTTCGGATGTGGCGAGTAAAATTGTGAATTAAGGTATGAATGAAATGAGTCACATGCATTTGTGGTTCTGAGCGCTGAAGATGAAAATTCAGATCACATATACAGAGGAAAAGGGGCAACATCTGCAATATAATTTTCTAAAAGTGGGTCACAAAATAAAACTATGTCTTCGTCCTTGGGTACATTTGACATTAAATCAAATGCGAAGCGGTCGCCAACTTCCTCTGGTGGTAATAAAGGGAGACCAAATATAACTTTTAAAAATGTACCCACTTCACTTTCTTTTTGCTGATATTGTTTGCTTAATCCCAAAAACTGAATTTTCCTCCTGACGTAAATGGAATTGACAAATTTTCACTTCAGTGTCTGGCTACACTGATTTCACTACAGTATGAATTGAAATTTGCAAGTCAGCATAAGTAATCTTTGACTGAATATTTACATTAATTTTTACACCCTCAACCAGTAAATGTTTAGGTGCTTCTTCATATAAAGATGTGCGTTTACTGGGTAACAAGAAAAATACAAGCGGAATATAACGAGTATTTCTTAGTCCGTGAATTGTGAGCAGTTGATAAAAATATTTTGGTTTCGATTTGAAAGCTCCGTCAACATATAACACGTCATTAGAAGCAATAAATTCTAAATTGGATTTGCATCAAAACATAATGATGTGTTTTTGAGAGTCATTTACCATAGTAAACTTTTCGTTGTAATTAGTGCACACTTCAAGGGTATCCATGACTGCATGCATTTCTTCCATGTTCCTCGGTAGACGAGGCATTTGACTGAAGCGCGCCACATGAACATTTCTACTAATATTTATAACATCTTTCTTTGTCAGTGTTTCAATATCTTGTTCTTGTAGTTCTCTGAGAATCACTTTTCTAGGTCTTTCGTGTAAATCTTCCACTACTTTCCTTTTAACAGAATTATTAAACTGTTGTCAATTTAGGTCACCTTCACTATCTTGTTTATCGTTATGGTGCACTTCACTATGTTCAATTTCTTTACGACCATTACACTTAATAAACGTTTTGTACTTTTGCTTGGTTCAACACCATCGTTCGTTACCACCAGCAAGCATCTTATGGAAGCGAAATTTAAATCCATTGATCACTAACAGTTCCTTTCCCTTTTCACTTAATATAACTTTGTATACTTTCAGTGGCTCCATTGTGTACACTGAGGTTCTAATACAGATTACACAGGGGCACTAACTATATAGGCAAAATGAAGGTACGTCACAGGTACTGTATTTATCGATATAAGTAAGTTTCATTATAACACAGCTTACGGTGCTACCTAATACGCAAAATATATACCTTCTTTGGCCTTTGTACTCTTCTTGCTCTAAGTCGTCCCACTTAAATTGATGTTATTGTAGGTCTGTCACGAGAATCTACCTGCGATGAAATCTGACCACGGGACGCAACCCATAAACCCCGCAATAGTCACCAGGAACATCCCTAAATCAAAATCCAACAGTTGACATGGCTTGATTATGCTTGGAGGGTCCTAACGAAACGCGATCTACTATCTATTCATTCTAAGGTTGATCCGCGCGAAACTGACAGCAGGTGGCCAGTTCACAGTTATAAGGTATCCTACCGCCATTCGCGCCAAAAATACTGTCACAACCATGTGGTGAGCGCATGCGATACGTAACAGAAAGGATACGATCCCTTATTCCGTCAATTTAAAGAGTGACTAACATGTAACTAGAGACGATAAGATTGATAGTCACAACAAAATAAACGATACACATGTCATAATTATTACTTTTCTTTGCGAGCTCTGTTTATACTGGTACTCGAAAAACCGGTGAACTCAGAAGTTAATTTCGCTACTTCTTTGACGGGAACAGTTGGATATTTCTCACACAACTTATAATACACGTTAAACACTATTGTTTTTTCACCACTAGTCAATGGTTTTCCCGCGTTATGCTTTGCATAAGTCGACGAAGACGCAAGAGCAAATTCCCCGCAGCCGTCCGCCATGATTCTAAATAGAAACTGCTGGCTGTAAACAATACTCAGATATCAGGTAATTCCACGAGTTGCATGTTGGAACTTGTAGCTCTGTTAATCAGTATACATCAGCGTCAATTGACTTCTTAGGTATTTGTGTAGAATATTACATCATTTAACGATAAATTCATTCTAAAACTCAGATTACTAGGATGGGACTACTTCCCTGCACTCATTGCTACCCTGTTGTACCACGGTGCACTGGTCACATGGGTTTGTTTTGACGCGGACAAACATAAGACTGAACTTAGTATAGGAATAATTGCGCTTTACTGCATCATAGCCCTACATATTAAAAGATAACGTAATATACAGGATGCTTCAGAAGGTTACTGAAAAGCTTAAGGAACATGAAAGAGTACACAGAATAGAGTAACTTTCGGCTAGGAACCCATGTTCACAAACACGATCCCAAGTCAGTACTAATGGTAACACTGTTAAGTTGTAATACAACATTTGAATGGGCCAAGATACACGATCTTCTTGGAACAAGTTCTTCCGGAGTTGTTAGAAGATGTACCAGTTGCTGTACGCCAGCAAGCATGAATGCAAATGTATGGAGCGCCACCACATTTTGATGTCAACTAGCTCGCAAATATCCTGAACGTTGGATCGCAAGAGGAGGACCACTTGCATGGGCACCCCGTTCCCCGGACTTAACACCACTTGATTATTTCTTTTGGGGTATATCAAAGCTGTGGTGTATCAGACACCAGTGGACGATCCAGAAACACTAGTAGCCAGAACAGCTGTGGCATCTGGCGAGCTTTTGCGAGCTTTTGTGTTACACTCACATGACTATCTCTACTCTTATACTAAAAATTCCTACAAACTCTTATTCCTCTCGTCTTCTTCATGTTCGTCGAGAAAAACATTTGTAGAAATTACCTTGTGGGTAAGGGAAGCATGGGTGCAAGGGAAACATGGGACTACGTAGGCTCTGAGTGATAGTAAAATCTTTAAAAGCTGGTAGCTATATGAAGCCTTTCAAATTCCTTTCTCTTTACAGGAGATAAAAAGTGAATAACGATCTTCTATTTGAGAAAATTACTAAACTCATACAAATAACAGGGAATATCTCTTAAATTGTTCACTTCATAAACAAATGCATTTGGATCTAAGTTGTGTGATTTCACAAGAGCTACATTTTTTGTAAAGTAAGATTTGGTCTAGGGTAGGGAAGAAGATAGTTTCTTAATACATTTTTGTGTTCCCACAAATTTTATACCGCAACTTGTCGCCATTTTTGGTACTTTTTGCTTTACAATATAGTTCTTACAAGAATTACACACGTATGAAGAAGCATAATTAGATATCCTTTCAAGAAAACCTTCAACATTCTCGTTTCCACGTCTTTTTTTAATGATGTTTGTGCTCAGTTTGGAAACAGAGTGTTCAAAAATATACCTTCGCGACAGCACCAAACATACTCTGGTACATTTTCTGCTTCGGATAAAATTAAATATTAATCTTGACGAATAATTGTCTGTTTGCACTAATTTGTTATAAAAGTAGTGCCTTGAACAGAGAATCTCATTACCTTTTTGCCCTAGTTTTGACACTTTATTCTTCACTTTTTCAGAATATGTGTGAAGCTCGGACATTGAATAATTACCAGTCTTCATTTCTAGAATGTAAGAACGTAAGGATAAAATATTTTTCAAAACGAAAAATTGCCCTCGCTGGGTTGTAATCGTATCTGGGCTGTTTGGCTTAAAAATCATCACACTGTTTGATAAATCACAGGAGCAATGGGTAAAGTAAGCTATGTTAGAACTGTTTCTTAAGGTTGGATACTGGTTCTTCAATAAAATCATGTTTTTAAAACGCGTGCTTCTTTGTTTCATAGTTGTTGATTAAATACAATTGTTCTAAAATTATTAACTGGGTATTAGAGTCATTTCATACTCAATTTGGGAAGAAAAGAGCTCCAAAAGCTTTATAAAGGCAATGTAGGTGAAAGTGGCGGTAAGAGCAGGAAATGTTTAAAATCAGAAAAGTAGCATACACATTATACATAAGATGAAAGTTTAGATACCAGAAATAAAGGTGCTACCTTAAAATCTCAAAATAATGTGCCAGAGGTAATTACTTAGAACGAAAATGTATTTCACGTATCAACTCAGTGGAACAAGAAACCACTCACTTCATGTACTAAGTAAGCCTAGCTTATAATTACTACAAAAATTTCTAATTAACATTAATTAGTTTGACATCATAAACCATAGCACGTAATTTTGAAGAATAACACATTCAAATTCTTGTTTTCATTTTAACAATGAAACTACAGAAAATAATTGAATATAATGTGTAGCTTAATGGAAGAAATCCACTGATAATAGCTCAAGATATCCTGTAGGCAATTTAGGACTCTTTGATTACGGTGTTCATAACTTTCAGTTGAGGTAGTCAGGAAATATTTAGAAGCAAGTGAATTAGTTACCAGAGATAACCTTGATGACTGCTTGCCAAAGTTTTGTATAAATATATTCAGAAATACAATCATTGACAATTATTATTATGATTATTATTATTATGATTATGATTATTATTATTATTATTATTATTATTATTATTATTATTATTATTATTATTATTATTATTATTATTATTATTATTATTATTATTATTATTATTATTATTATTATTTTTTTTTTTTTTTTTTTTTTTTTTTGCGATAGAATTACTTCGGATTACCTAATATATCTACGTGTTAGACTAAACACATAATAACCACTACCATTATTTTAATAAAGGATGATACAATCGGGTAAGATATTTAAATACTTAAGGCATTTTGGCTAAAATTTAATACAATATCACGGTCTTCTGGTTACTTTTTCTGCTAAGTATAATTAGCAGGGAAAGCATTGCCTTCCTTCCAAAAATTCGATGTCGAGATTTCACCGAAAGCATTGCTTTGATGCCCCTGAATCCAAAAAAGAATTTTTTGTATGTAGGTAGGTAGGCAGGCAGGCAGGTAGGTAGGTAGGTAGGATACGTGCACGCGCGCGTATCTGTATGTATGTTTGCATGTGTGTGTGTGTGTGCACGTCTGCTTATCTGTGTCGCCAACTCGAGGGATCGGTAAAATACCAAACTCGTTATTTAATTTCAACATGGTCTAAGAGTGCGACAGGAAGATTTTAAAGAAAATCCCTTTTCCCAAACTACCGTTTAAATGGAAAATTTTCTAATCCTTTTGCTTTCTCAAAAATGGCTGTAACGATTTTGATTATCTTCCAGCAGTAGTTATGAGTAATCAATGACTTAACCTTGAGCTGTTATGTCAGCGGTTTACGCATTCTATTGTTGATGCTTACTTGACAATGTGGTGACTCTTGCGGTTTCTTTTCATAAAGCTCTCAGTTGTCTTAGTGCCTTCCAAGTAACGAAGTGTTGAATGTTGTAAAATGTACAACACCCGCCTGTACACATTCTGTAATCAGAAACATGCAAAGGCAAGTATAATAACTATTTAAATGAACTTAATTGGTTCTACGTCTAGTGCCCTCTTTTTAATTTATAAAATGTATTGTGTATGCATTTATTTATCCTTTTCATTTAGTATTTTCATGTCAATGGGTTTATTGAGCAAAGAGATTCGTAAACTACTTGAAAGGGATAATAGATAATTGCCCATGTGGATTTTACAGAGCTGGGGTAAAGTGATGCAGATTTGAGGGACAGCCAGGCAGGTAGGTAGGCATAGTTAGGCAGGTAGGTAGGCAGGGAGGTAGGTAGGTAGGCAGGGAGGTAGGTAGGCAGGCAGGTAGGTAGGTAGGTAAGTAGGTAGGCAGGCAGGTAGTTAGGCAGATAGATAGGTAGTTAGGTAGGTAAGTAGGAAGGTAGGTAGGCAGGTAGGTTGGCATTCAGGTAGGCAGGCAGGTAGGTAGGCAGGCAGGTAGGTAGGTAGGTAAGTAGGTAGGTAGGCAGGCAGGTAGGTAGGTAGGTAAGTAGGCAGGTAGGTGGGCAGGGAGGTAGGCAGGCAGGTAGGTAGGTAGGTAAGTAGGTAGGTAGGTAGGCAGGCAGGCAGGTAGGTTGGCAGTAAGGCAGGCAGGTAGATAGGCAGGCAGGTATGTAGGTAAGTAGGCAGGTAGGCAGGCAGGTAGGTTGGCAGACAGGTAGGCAGGCAGGCAGGTAGGTAGGCAGGCAGGCAGATAGGTAGGTAGGTAAGTAGGTAGTTAGGTAGGCAGGCAAGGTAGGTTGGCAGGTAGGTAGGCAGGCAGGTAGGTAGGCAGGTAGGTAAGTAGGTAGGTAGGTAGGCAGTTAGGTTGGCAGGCAGGTAGGCAGGAAGGTAGGCAGGCAGGTAGGTAGGTAGGTAGGTAGGTAAGTAGGTAGGTAGGCAGGTAGGTTGGCAGGTAGGCAGGCAGGTAGGTAGCCAGGCAGGTAGGTAGATAGGTAGGTAAGTAGGTAGGTAGGTAGATAAGTAGGTAGGTAGGTAGGCAGGTAGGTTGGCAGGTAGGCAGGCAGGCAGGTAGGTAGGTAGGTGGGCAGTTAGGTTGGCAGGTAGGCAGGTAGGCAGGCAGGCAGGCAGGTAGGTAGGTAGGTAGGTAAGTAGGTAGGTTGGCAGACAGGTAGGTTGGCAGGCAGGTAGGCAGGCAGGTAGGTAGGCAGGCAGGCAGGTAGGTAGGTAAGTAGGTAGGTAGGTAGATAGGTAAATTGAATCCATAATTAGTTGTATACGATTTTCTAAGCGGTAAGTTGAGCCCCAATCTTTTTAATCCACGTAGTAAATTGAGTCCACTATGGGTGATTATACCGATCGCAACGCACCGCTGTGGCGTAAGGGGATATATGAATGTCACGATGCACCAATGTAAAGTCCCTAGACATATCCGTGTAAAGCAGACATACCTTCCAGTGCTGTGAACAGATAGTGAATGGGCCAGTATGGAACTGATGATTAGTGAGAAAAATAAAGAGCAGATGGCCAAGTTTACTAAGGACATACTGAGATTTGACTTTGTGAAAGGTGTTTCTTTTACATTTTTACCTTTATGACAAAACTATTGCAAGTTGCTCGTATGAACGATTTTAACATGACAAAGTTTTTAACCACACCAAGCTGATAAATGGTTGTGCACGCCCAAGTCTGCACAAAGTGGGAAGGGAAATTTTGTCACAATTAAGGGTAGAGGGACTCAATTTACCTACCATAAATTTTTAGAACGGACTCAATCTACCTTGTAATATTCAAAACCAATTTACCGAAAACCTATTTACCAGGCAGGCGGGAGGGTGGGTGGGCTGGCGGGCGGGCGTGTAGGCAAGCAGACGGTCGAGCGGGTAGGCAGACAGGTGGGCGAGCGGGTAGGCAGGCAGGCGGGACAGCGGGTAGGCTGTAGGGCGAACGGATAGACAGACAGGCGGGCGTTTGGGTAGGCAGGCAGGCGGGCGGGCGAGTAGGCAGGCAGGCGTGCGGGCGGGTAGGCAGGCGTGCGGGCGGGTAGGCATGCAGGTGGGCGAGTGGGTAGGCAGACAGGTGGGCGAGCGGCTAGGCAGATAGGCGGGTGGGCGGGTAGGCAGGCAGTCAGGTGGGCGAGCGGGTAGGCAGGCAGGCTGGCGAGCGGGTAGGCAGGCAGGCGAGCGGGCGGGTAGGCAGGCAGGCAGGTGGGCGAGCGGGTAGGTAGGCAGGCGGGCGTTTGGGTAGGCAGGCAGGCGAGCGGGCGGGTAGGCAGGCAGGCGTGCGGGCGGGTAGGCAGGCATTCGGGCGGGTAGGCAGGCGTGCGGGCGGTTAGGCATGCAGGTGGGTGAGCGGGTAGGCAGACAGGCGGGCGGGCGGGTAGGCAGGCAGGTACAGCCTTGGAAAAAATGATTCTGCGCACTCAGAGCAGAAAACTCCCACTTGGTATCGCAGCGCAGTTTACACTGGTCGGTATTTGCAATATACAATAATTAAACCAAGCTAACAGCCTGAGCGGCATATTTTATCGTCTGTCGAGCACATATACCGGTTGGAAGGGAAGTCATTACATTAATTTAAATCAGTGATAGATCTAGATATGCGGAGCACATTTTGTATCTTACGTTTTTGTCTCTGATCATTTCCTACGGAGATATTTTAGTTTTCTTAAAAAACAAGCTGGCAACATTGCAGTTTTTGTGGGTGTCACTTTCCGTAGCTCAGTACATAAACAAACAGTAACGGTGCTTCTTGAGAACGCAAACAAATACCCTGCCTTGTCCTTCTGTGTTTACTGCGCGAGAGTAGGCCAATCATAAGTGTTAGCTCCTAAAACATTAAAGCGAAAGCGAAAGTGTCAGACCTGTTTACACCCACAAACCAGCTCAATATACTGACCAACCTCAACGCCACGTTGTCGACGTGCTGTACGTCGCTTGGAGTATTCCTCCACATCATTTAAGTGATTAATTATTTCGAAATCCTGTGTGATGTCGCATAATTACTACCGAAGCTATGTCAGAAATAAGTTACTCCACGCATCTTACAAGTAACAAACTGTTATTTTCGTACATTCCTGTGGAATTATGCATCCGTGTGGGATCAAAAACCATTAATTTTTTTCGAAATCGGCTGATCAAAGAACCAAATGCCATTAGACCTTTTTGTTTGTAATGCTTCTATGAAGCACAAATTAGAGGGATGTAATGACTTCCCTTCCACCCTGTATAGGCTGTCTCTTCAATCGTGTCTGCATTTGCATTGGTTCCTGATAAAGAAAGAGGGGTGGCGCGAGAACTAGTGCCATACATCCCATTCTTCGTTAGCCAATTCGTTAACCAACCCAAACACGTTTCTACCCGATACTATTTGCATTGGCAGTTCTACATATAGGAGGAGCAGCGATATCCAAACAACCGAAACAACCAATGGCATGTTTCATAAGACATGAAGTACCGTGAATACGATAAATTAGTCACGTTATCATAAAAGATGATAAAAGGGATGTGCCAGTAGCGGTTCAGAGCCCCAAGCAAATATAGCTCAGAGGTAACGCACGCACTTTGAGAACTGGCTAACCTCGGCGACAGAATATACATTTTTTTCCCTTTATCTTGTTTCCTCTATTTCCATTTCCTACTTCGTATTTTTAATTTAAACTAATATGGATTTTACGCAATGTTAGTTATGAACTGAGTATTAGGTATATGCAACTCTTTCAACTACTGGTGACAAGCTCGATTCTCGCATCATTGTGTTTCTTTCTGTGTCGGTCACACAGTTATGTTTAGTTCTATTCATCATCGAAAGAGGTCCCCAATCACTAGCCTACAGCGACTCATTCGTTCATACTTTAGCTATGTCAGAGGCCGTTGATAAACGCTCTGTTGCTCTCACCCTGGTTTCATAGGGCTGTTTGGTCACCAAAGCTGGTAGCATTTGCGGTGTTGCACAGTCCACTGCGAGGAGGTGGGCGAAATCATATGGTAAAGATGCGTAGGTTCTTCAAGGAAGAGTACAGGATGCCCACGTGTATCTACTGAGAATGAAGACAAATCTTTCTTGGCAGAGGTGGAAAGAGATCCCTTTCTAACCGCCGCTGACTACAAGGCATTGTCTTTATTCCCGGGTAGTGTAGCGTATAGGTGCTGGAATCCGGCGTAGCGGTGCAGCAATAAAGGAAGTGCTAACTGAAGCCCACAAAATCAACAGGTTAGCATTTGCTGTACAGTATCAGAACATCGATTGGAGCGAAGTAATTTTTTCGGATTAAATTGCGTTCTGTACTGCAGATGCCAATTCCACTGTTTGTTTACAGGGACTCGCTATGACAGACGGTATCTGGCTACTCGCGCAAGGAGTGGTCGAACGAGTGTTAATGTTTGGGCATGGATGTCTCAGAAAGGTGCAGGAATGTTGGAACGTGATCATTAAAAGCTGAATGGGAAACCTATTGTGTTCAACTCCCGTTTGCCCCAGAGCATTATTCTGAAGGAATTATTACATTCCCACAGGATAATTATTCGGTCCACAAGTCAACGAAGGTCCAACAATGGCTTACGGAGCACACGGATATCTTAGAACAGATACCGTTACCTCTGAAGTCGGCAGATCTCAACCTAGTTGAACACGTTTGGGCGAAAGTAAAGCAGAGGCCCCCTCGAGGGCGCTAATTCTCACGCCATCCCTCTTTCTTTATCAGGAACCAATGCAAATGCAGACACGATTCAAGAGTTAGCCTATACAGGGCGGAAGGGAAGCCATTACATTCCTTCTAATTTGTGCTTCATAGAAGAATTACAATCAAAAAGGTCTAATAGCAGTGTCTCATCTAGCTGTGTACAAGCCTGCTTTGGAGCATAGTGCACGCGCCATGTGTGAACTATGCCCTGGTTACTTCGTGTAGGTACCTACTTCCGTGAGGCCGAAGCGACACTTAGAAAATTTACAGCGCTCAATTTTTTTCCATGGCTGTACACATGCATGCATGCATGGAATTTGGAAGTGTAACAAGTTATGTATCGGAATGGAAGTACTTACATTTTATTTATTTGTTTGCTTGTTTGTCTGCTTGTTTATTTATTTACTTATTTATTCATTCATTCATTCATTCATTCATTCATTTATTTATTTACTTATTTACTTTCCAGAAACTTGCTGCTGCCGCGACGCTCGGTTACGTTTCCAACCTTGAAAGAAGCCTAGCGAAGGGATGAAGGGTGAAATCCAATGATTACTGTAAGGAAATGGAGGGACAGAAAACTTTTGGAGGATATGGAAATCTTTCCTAGCATTCGCCTGGTGACCCCGGAAACCTCCGAAAAACTCATGGGTCAGGAAGATCGCCCATGGGGATCGAACTCGCGACCTCCCGAATGCGGGGCACAGACGTTCCCGCTTGAGCCATCCCGCTTGGTGATACATGATGTTTACTACTTGCTGTGTTTCAAGGATTATCGGAAGATGCCTCTGGCTCTATTTTTCACACTTTTGAACATTGCAAGCATGAATTCAGAAATATTGCTTTCCTTCTTGAAACCGGAGGCAGCTTTATCTTAAGCAACTAGAAGAAGATCTTATGAAAGAACAGTTTACACCTAGAACCCATATCAAATTGTTGTCAGCTTATCTCACAGTATTTATTACACTGTTTCGTGTTGAATCATCAGCGTCTCTGAACCTCAAGTAAAGAAATGAGGGACATAGGTATATCTTATGTGTAGGTTGAAGAAATTTATCCACTTTAATTAAATGCAAAACTTTGCTTGCAAAAAGCATACAAAAGGTAGTCTTTGAAAGGTGTGACCAAAAGAGTAATTTATCAAAATGGCGGAACAAAATGGCGCCATAAATATTTAATATAACTAAAGTTGTTGTATAGTATTGTAACAACGATATATATATATATAACTGTGTATAAACTGTTTCGTTCAATACATTATCGAAATGACCAAGAACACTTATTACCTAAAAAATATCCATATTGTAAACTTTACAATGCGGGCCTGTCGGAATTTCTAATAGCGTCTGTTTAAGATATTTTTTATGAAAAATTAAATGCATATCTTGAAATTTATAGGAATGAGCTCCTTGACCCCTTCATTCTGAATGTACAACTGATTAAATGATTTTAAGTTTATCTGTATGCTGTGTAATATGTGTTTATGTATGACTGCTTACAGAAATATTCCAAACATTTACAAAGGTGCATGTTTGTATGACTCTGTATTTCCTGATATGAAATATAAAATGAAGGTTAAGAACAAATGAATAACATGCTGGCTGCATTTTGTGTGCTACAGATTTCAGATTATAACATATTATCTTATTATAGGTTTCAGATTATGTTATTATAATTAAAAACCCAGTCCAAATATACCTATCGCCTGTGTTCTAACTTGGGTTTAAAAGTTTAAGAAACCAGTGCTGTACTTCCATTCAAAAGTGCTAAACGACATTATTAAGAAAAAGCTATACCTATCTAAAAATCTGAAGTGTGCACTCACATGACTCTCTCTGTTCATTCTTGTACACGCTATTCCTTGATGTCTGTGTACTTCATGTTAATCCAGCTAGGTGTTTATAGAAATGACCTTATTACACATTTCCTGATAGGTGCCTTAGGAATAGGAGAATACAGTAGACGTAAGGGATAGTCAAGTCCTAATCAGGAGAAAACCAAAGAGCAACGATTTCCAAATGAGAAAGTATTTTAACATTAAGACGCTAACAAGAAATATCTCGGAAATAGTAAACTTCACAAACAATGTATGATGTAAAATGTGTGTTTTAGCGAGATCTACATAAAATATATGTAATACGATTTTGTCGATCTCTTACAGTTTACCAGCTATGCAAAAGTCATACAGAATGAAGATGATTTTAGTCTATTCCTAGGAGTGTCACGATATATTTCATTTGTCATGTAAACATCTTAAACATGAAGTATTTAATCAAAATCTTCATAGCCATTTTTGAGAAAATCAATACCTTTCAAAAAATATTCCACGTAAGGTATAGTTTGGGATGGGGCTTTCTCTTGAATTTTTTTCTGTCGCATCCTTGAAATATGCTAAACTTAAATCCCAATTTGATTTTTAGCTGACCTTTCGTTTTTGAATTATACTGTTCATAGGCATACAAACAGACAGACGCACTGAAAGACCCGTTCTAAATATTTTTTTTTCCATTCCTTTTTTCTTTTTTGTTTCCGGAAAGTTTAAAGTTGCATTTCCTGTAAAAGCTAAGTATCGAATTTTTGGATGGAATATTATATATACTTCCTCTAAGACTGTAAATCTGTAACAGAGAAAGTGACAACTTAATAAAATGTGATCAACGGGAATAAAAACTTCAGATAGACGAAAATTGGTATCAGAATGAAAAAGAATCGAAGAGATAAGAAAAGGTCCAAATACGGGATCATAGGACATACATTAAACGGCAGAACTAAATGAATCGTTTCATAAGAACAGAGAAAAATAGCTCTCCTAAAGCAACCTTCGTTACAGTGAGGATGAAAAGAAACACCAAACACTGAAGGGACCTGAGAAGTCAGAGAAGGAGAAAGAAGAAGAGGAGGAGGAGTAGAGAAGCAGGAGAAGAAGAAGGAGCCAAATTCAAAGAGGTATAATGGTCTGTGTTGATACGGATCGGAAGAGTTCATTTGCGATTCCACTACATAATGGATTTGTTAACAACTTGGATAGAAAAGAGCTACAACCAGGAGGTGCAGCATTGGCGGACCTACGGAAAGCAAGGAGGAAAGCTTTGACAATGGAGAGGATTTTAAACTACATATTTGTATAGTAGTTTAAATCTACGAGAGTATATGGTTCTAAAAGAATGTGAGAGATGGTAATTATTATTTATTTATGGCAACAAATACTGCTAATATTAAAAACACCAACAGTATTTGTCAGAGTGCGTGGCCACAGGGATCGAATCCGCGACCTCCCGAATGCGAGCCAAGGACGTTATCGCCTGAGCCATCCCGCTCGGTAACGGATCAGAGTAGTCAAGAAAGGCAACAAAAAATAAATCAAGGAAGTCTAAAAGATGGACATGGGTCATTTACACAAATAACCAGGAAGTTGAGTACAATGCCCTTCTGTATGGATAGATGTTAGACTCATTAAGATTAATTATGAAGGAATTCTTGTAATTTATGATTGTAAATATGAAATAGGAAATAAACCATTCATTCATTCATTCATTCATTCATTCATTCATTCATTCATTCATTCATTCATTCATTCATTCATTCGTTCGTTCGTTCGTTCGTTCCTTCGTTCATTCGTTCATTCATTCATTCATTCATTCATTCATTTATTTATTCATTCATTCATTCATTCATCCATTCATTCATTCATTCATTCATTCATTCATTCATTCATTCATTCATTCATTCATTCATTCAACAACTTAGAAGTACTAAAATTGAATGACTTCGTTTATAGAATGAACGTGTCAACCATTACATGGGTTGCGTTAGTGGTAATAAATGTCAACGATAACTCTGACAGCAGGCCCATTATCATTTGACTGCTCCTTATTCATTTGAACATTTGCTGCGTCCTCGTTAAGCATCTCGTACAACTGCAAATGTGATATGACTGCAGAGTTAATCACGTTATGAAAACACGTTTTGCTAGCCGAACACAATCTCCTTTCAAGAACCATTCTGATAGAACTGCCTTTATATGACCGCAGGTGGTCTCAGGTGCTGCAGATATTCAATTTACGAGTACCAAAGTTATTATTTATGTACATATGCTGATTATGCAGTGACAGGAAGTAGGCGGAATTTGTGGTGGGTGAAGTTATGACGACGTACAAACCGGTTCCGCAACACGCTGTAACGAATTCCCATATTAGCGATTCCGGCCCAGAATATAATGCGATCCCAAATGACTTGGAGGTTTGTGTAGCACGTAATAGAAACAGTGAAAGTTAACGAAACCGCATAGGGAAACAATTGAGGAGAAAGGTCTGTTAAGCAATAAACTTGCTAAATATTTGCTTCAGCTTCGAAATAGTTAATTTTTATCCATATTTCCTTGCACTTCTGAAGTGTAAGGGTTTTGACATATGTTCTCTATTTATCATGTTTGTCCACCTTGACCATAACTCGCAAATACGAGTACTACTCATATACGACCTACATTATAATACTCTTTAGCTGTGGGTGCAGTGACGGAACGGTAAATCGTTCAACGAAGTGTATTATCAGATCATCGTTACTGAATAACGTTGCACATTTGGTGCATGTGAAAAAAACGTCCACCTGTTATCGTCTAAACGTTTCTGCGCGCCACAGTTTTCTCATCACATATTGGCAGTTTCCTGCTTTGAATTGATTTTCTTTGAGTTCCAATACCGACTATTCTGGAAAGAAATGTGGCACGTAAATGAATCCATGCATACCATGCTTAATCAGAAGGCATTACTAAAGCTAGATCAATTGTATCAACATCAAGCTTTTCTAAATTCAGAAATGTATCTGACTCTCCTTATAACGCTGTGGTAGCTTTTGGACAACACTGATCGCGTAATATTTCAATTTTTGGACCTTGTAACTCATTACCTTAAGGTTACTAAAATTGAGAGAGTGTCGTAGAGAAGTTTTAGGAAAATCTTCTAATGGTTCTCTAATTTGCCTAATTGTTGTCAATAAACATCTTCAAACTTACCCTAGGCTCCTTAGTAGATCTTTCTACATGTAGCACACTCGAGAACTGCTTTGGTACAGAGGGTGCCAAAAATGTATACCTACACACTTTGACAGGAGATGTATTTAATATATTTCAAAGTTAGATTGAAAAACAATAGTAATGTGTAGCATGATGTTCTGTAAACACATATGACTGACATGTTTTGCCAGTGCTGCTATGCGACAGGTATATCAACAACTAACAAAATGTAAACAAGTATATCGCATGGTGTTGTGCACAGATTATACCAGATGATCGACTCTGTGTTAGAAGGTGATGTCATAAATGGCGCTGATGTCGCTATGTTTCACCATGGCACCCGTGCGAACTAATGATTCCGCCGATAATGCAGTAAGCCTCTATATCGGCCGACTGCGCTACACCCGCTTCACCCCACCCCTTCTTTCGGGCATGCTCCGTGCCAGAATCAAATGCCGAATTTCTTTCGAAATCAACTCGCGCTCTCAAGAATAGTTCACGGCACATCTCAAAATTTAACATTAGCGTAATACGCGTTACAAGAGATACGTGGAAGCCATATGCAGTATACGATTCTTATCCACGTAAATGATGTACCGCATATTACGCTAATATGTGAACATTGGAAATGTGCCGTAAACTATTCTTGAGTGCGCGAATTGTGACTTCGAAAGAAGTTCGGCAACTAATTCCTGGAAATAAGGTTGGCAAGAAGAAGTCAGTTCTAAATAAACATGACAACACCCCCCCCCCCCCGCCACCTACAAGTAATAGTTGCTTTAAATTAATCATAATAACTTTAGTAACCAGATGGAGAGTGTCAGATCACAAATTGTTGTTAAGATTATGCAATACATTTTCATTCCCTTTCCCTCAAGAGTTTCAAAGTAATGACTATAGCAATTATAACTACACACTGAGTCAATGACAGAGGAAAGCAGGAAAGGATACCACAAGGTTATCTGTAATGCATTATTATTATTATTATTATTATTATTATTATTATTATTATTATTATTATTATTATTATTATTATTATTATTATTATTATTATTATTATTATTATTATTATTATTTTTTTTTTTTTTTTTGGTAGACAGTGAATTAGTAATTATGTTTAAAAAATCCGTGGAAGATAACCTTAGTGACCAAGAAATGAAAAACCAAACAGATACATGCAAATTCTAAATGAAGACATACCAACAACTATGTACAAAATAGCACTATCTGCTTCAAAAAGAAAACGAACAAGTCATATATTAATGCTTACGTCTAATAAGATTCTGAAAAGAAATTACACTTTAATATATACATTACTTTCTGCACAGGTTCACAAAAGAATATGTTACGGGAAATATATGAAATTTGAGATTGCCTAATATGGCATTCATAATTTAGCAAAAAGTTTAAAATTAATACTTGAGACAGTGTCAGTAATCAAGCAATATACAAACTATACACAATATACATAACACTGTACAAAGTAGGTGCTGCCGAAACCAATTAGGCTCCCCTGAAACAAACAACAAGGAACAGTGCAAGTAATTCATCGGTGTTTCATAGTTCATTTCAAAACATTATCAAGTCCCATCGCATTCAAAATTTAGTTTGGTGCAATTTCCTACTCTTAGTGTGTATTCTATAGTAGTACTGACATATCGTATATGTTTTCCTATCTTGTTTGCTGGTTGAAGTTGGAATGTCGGAGCAAATCGTATTTTTTCACAAAACTGATCAGTTCAAAACGTATTAAAATCCAGCGCAAATTTCTCAACTTTCTAAGCCTGCTTGATACCGCGCAGATTTGTTTCTCAACTGTTAGTGTACCTTGTGATTGTTAATTCATTGTGTTGTGATGGCATGTGTATGTTCCCTGAGCGTTTCAACCTGATGGGCAGCGATGTAAATATCTGTAAAGTCGATGTAAAAATCCTTCAGAAGGGAAGCGTCTCGTAGTCCTGTGTTGCAGATTTGTAGTACAAAAAAGAACTCGAGTTTAATTAAGAAGCTTCTGAAGTGTGTCCATAAATAAAAACTAAATTTTTCCTGTATACATCTCATTACAACTGTTGTAACTAAACCCCACACTACTAAATGATTTGGACCAAAACAAATTGTCAAACACCTATTACACTTCTCCTAATGCAATTTCAAAAAGTATATTTACATTTAAATGAACATAACTTATCACAGTACAATGATAAACATTCTGAACAAATCCCGCAATTAATAATTGTGAAACAGGTTATGATTACTCATAAATTACAGTTGTACAGCTAAAATTAAGTTTCAGGACATGTGAAAACTTTGTGTTTACATCTGTGCTGCAAATACAATTTTCATGCAACACAGACCAAATACATTCGTACCATCAACTGTATGACTGTTGAAAGAAAACTGTTTTCACTGCTCCAATTATACTTTAACATATTTATACAAATGACGCAACCAAATGAAAACATTTGGTTTTTACAAGATACTACCGTTTAATAATTGATGGTGCAAAACATTCGGTTGGCCCATCATAGATAATGTAGCGTATTGACCAATACCCAATTTTCATCACAAATACTTACATTGGGGAATGTTGGGTGCCTTGATAAATAACATCAGTACATTATTATTGTTTTAAGATCATTATATTGCCTCCTGAAACTCTCAAAAACTATAGTGATGGCATGTAGAAGGGACATGAGTCAGGTATGGGAAGGTGGGGAAAGTGGTATTGCCAACATATGAAACGCAGGAACGATGTGAGCAACATGCAAGAAATGGCGTGTGTGTGTTCTTTGTGAAGTACTGAAGTTGCCAACATCTGGACAGGAGAGGGAAGGGATGCAGCATAGAGGGAAGCTCCCATGATGCCTTGCTTGAAGTACCTGCAGTCTGCAGATAATTTCATTTGACTGCTTCACTTTCTGCACCTTGTCTTAATAGAATGCAAGTCAAAGACATTTACAGAAATAAATTACATATTATATGTGTCATTATTATTTCTGAAGATGCATTCTTAATATTTGTACAACAAAACAGTGCAATATAGTATTAAAAGTGTGGGAAAATCTATTTGAAAAACTTTGCTCATATACGCTACATTATCCCACATCACTAACTATAAAATATCATGTTATTTTTAATAGATTCTCTCATCATTCTCAGCAACTACTGTATGTTCATTACTCAGCGATTCTAAACTCCCCTAAATTTGTCAATGCAAACTTCTAGTTTCACCTATTTACCAAAAAGCTTGCTTTTTTGATTTCAATATTTTTACTTAATCTCATCTCAATGGTTCCTCAAAAAAATCATTTTCTGTGCAAAGATATCATGAGCTGTGTATCAGTTAACATCAAAGACACTGCGACTGAAACATTGCAACAACTTAGGAAGTATCCAGTACCAGAGGTTTTATCACATCTTTCTTTACTGAAGCTCGTAAGTATAAATAACTTCCTTGATAAAATGACAGTATTATTTTGTACAGTTAGCAAAGAAGCTTAATCTTAGCATGTGATCCTAGGCCATGTCTTAATACTATACCAACAATCAGGCCCGAATTTAGGACCTCTGATGCCCCTGGGCAAAAAAAAGGATAACATTTCTTGCCCCCCCCCCCCAACTTGCAATACATATATTACTTAAATTTTCACAACATAGAGAATGGTTTCACTAGTTTGGATATTTCAGTATGAGTGGCAAGCACCATAACTGAGTTTATTAAAATTTTAGTAGAATAGAAAGAACTTACACTAAAGAGGCATCACCCCATACTAGATGTCATAACATATACTGTTTAAATAACAAGGGGCTTCCTCCTTGCCGTGTCACTTGCAAACAAGTTTATGAGTTCGTTATAGTCCATTTTCACTGTTAAGTCAGATTCAATTGCAAGAACACCAAGATAACTAAGACGATCCTTCACTTGTAATGTTCTTAAATAATTATTTATGTGTCTTAGAACAGAAAATGATCTCTCAGTTGAGCAGTTGGAAGCAGGAGTGCTCAAGTATATTTGTAGAGCTTTGTTTAAGTTTGGGTAAACACTCTCTAGACATTCTAAAAGAGTCTTCCGGGCTGATTTGCCGTGGTCTGCTGGAGTAACTTGGTCCAGACGCCTAGTCATGACGCTCTAGACAGTTACCTTTTAACATCTTGCACAGCTGTGTAAGAGAGTGCGACACATTTTCATTCTTTTCTATGTAGCTTTTGAAGTGTAAGCATTCAAGTACAAATACTGAATCTTCAAGATCCGAACTGTAGACTTTCTGAAGTCTGGATGATGATTCCTGAATTTCGAGTGAACTAAGCATTTTCAGATTTGTCAAAAACATAAATGGTTCACTGAATTCCTTATAGGAAGGAACTCTGTTGTTCAGTTCTTCAATCAATTTATCCACAATCAACAGAAAAGACATCTGTAAGTCATCTGAATCATAATTTCCTTCAGAGTCTGAATCAGATTCATCAAAAAATCTTTTCTTTTTGTTAATGCGTTTCTTATCCTGGTCAATTGTAGTATTGTTACAAAGAGATTCAAATTTCTTCTGTCCTGGATTCTTGAAAACTTCATATGCCATTTTTATTCCTTCCAAGAAACCAACCAAAGAACTATACAAATTACAAACACTGACTACATCAATGTCTGCTGTTTGTAACTGTTTACTTATAACATTGAACATTTCAAGAATGGAATTCCAAACTACAGTAATAAAATATGTCTCAAGATTACAGAACTTCCTCATTATGCCTATAGCTTCAGATTTCACCTAAGACTTCTCACTTTCATTCCCTATTATTGACAACAGTGCTCTAACGATTGCCTCGCCATCTTTGTTCAAGCTTCTGCAAGCTTCTTCTCTAGCAGACCATCGGGTTGTGCAGAGGGACTTGACACTCAAGTTCTCTTTACTGAAAAATGTGCTTAAGTGATTCCATCAATGACTAGAAGCACTGAAAAAATTAAATATTTCTTGCAAAATGTCAAAAAAGTAAGTTGCTTGGTTAGATCTTGCTGCACTTGAACCCCCCAAATTCAGAGTGTGCGCTGAACAAGGAATGTAGAAAGCATAAGGAGAGAGAGCTCTGATTCTAGTTTGCAAGCCTGAATAAATACCTGACATTTGGTGCATTGTCATAACTCTGTCCTCGGCAGTTACCTATGTCCAATCCATGTCTCTCAAGACCGTTTATCACTGCATTTGACATATCCTGGCCACCATGTCCTGGATTTGGCACAAATTCAACAAACCGCTCTTTAGCCAGCCCCTCTTTGTTGACATAACGCAAGACAAAACTTAATTGGTCATTATGTGCAATATCAGGGCTGTAGTCAGCAATTATTGAGTAGTATTTTGCCACAGTAACTTGGGCCACTATTTCTTCGACAACTCACTTCCCCATGATTTTGATTATTCGCTCATATATAGCAAAAGACAGATAGAAAGTTTTTCCGCTTCCAGAATTCTTATATAGTGACATGTGGCTAGCAAGAAATGGATAAAATTCGGCAATAAGTTCCACGCACATTAAAAAGTTACCATTATGAACACTTCCAAGAATTTCATCATTGCCACGGAAAGGCAGTCCTCGAGAGGAAAGTTTCTTCACAACAGCAGCAACAACACTTTGTAGGACATTACGCCAGTACTGAACTTCATTTTCAAGCTGTAAGAATAATTTTCCATCTATCCTTGTCAAAATGGAACCTCTGTTTTTTAAACTAAGAACACGGTCTCGGTGCCTTGAACTGTTTTCATGAGTTGCCAGTTTGAGAAACCACGAGGTCCTGCCAAATATGATGTTCCTCCAAAAAGAGTACATGGTGCACAAAATAGTGTTCCTTGACCTTCAGAATATACTAAGTAATCTCTGTTAATCATTTCATTGTTCGCCAGCTTTCTCTGAAAAAATGCACTAGTGCAACGTCCTGTGGCACCATCTGTAAACTGATGTTTCCACTTAGAAAATTTACCTTCTTTATTTTGATTTACCCCGTTCATTGCAATATAGTCCCGTATTTTATCAGTTTTTTCCCAAAGAAAAGGATCAGCACTAATTGTAAAGGGTTCGTCAGCAACGATGTTAAGTTCCGCCTTCACTTTCGTTTGATAGAAGTTTTGTTTCATCTTTAGATTTATTTGGGGTGCTTGTTTCTCCATAGTCTTCAACAGCTTCACTTGGCGAGGGCGTTTCTTCTTGACATGAACTCCTTGGGATCGATTTTATAAACACATCAAGGCGTGGAACTTTACTCAATGCGTCTTCATCTCTTTTTCTTTTATCTTTCGCCAATGAACGATACTGAACCCCACTAAGTCTTTTTCTTCCTGTCATTTTATTCACTGACAATGGACACTGAAACTGAGAAAACGAAAGAAAATATGCTAAACAGTTGAAAAACTTAAAAGATTCAAACATAACCTAACGAATAACAACAATAATGAATAACAGCAAACACTTCTTGATCTTAAAATTTGTTGCGTGTGTTAATCGATTTTCAGCTTTCCCGTAATTTTGCCGCCCCTTAAAATGTGCTGCCCTGGGTAGTTGCCCGGTTTGCCTTTACGTAAATACGGCCCTGCCAACAATATTCAGATAGTGTGCGTGTAGTAATCTCTCACGGTGACAAAATTGAAGAAAAGATAATTTCTGCAAGATCTACCAATTGGTCTACCATGGGTTATGAGACAGCAAAGTGGAACATGTATTAAATATAATTTACTTCACATGATAAATGGAGGAAATTTGTACCATAGTCCTGAAAATGCACTTCTGGCGGTGTTGAGCACTGATGTGGTCCATTTTACAATATATACAGTTCTGAAATTCAGAGAATGCAAAAATGAACTTAATATTAAAATGGGAAAGAAAAGCATTTCATATTCACAAACTCATACACACACACACACACACACACACACACACACACACACACACACACACACACACACACACACAAATACACACATACATATACACACATTCACACGCTCAAATACACACACTCACATACACACATTCACACGCTCACATACACACACTCACATACACACACACACTCAAATACACACATTCATATGCACACATACACACACACTCAGATACACACATACATATACACACACTCACATACACACACTCATATACACACATACACACACTCCCATGCACACACATACACTCACATACAAACATACACACACTCATATACACACATTCATTTACACACATTCATATACACACATACACACTCACATACACACTCACATACACACTCACATACACACACTCACATACACACACTCATATACACACATTCATATACACACACTCACATACACACATTATTATACATACATCCGTATATACACATAAACACACTCACATACACGCTCACATACACACACATACACACACGCATATACACACACTCATATACACACATACATATACACACATACACACTCACACACACTCATATACACACATACACACACTCCCATGCACACACAGTCACATACACTCACATACACACGGTCACATACACACATTCACACGCTCACATACACAAATTCGCACACTCACATTCTCTCACATACACACACTCACAAGCACACACACTCACATACACACATTAAGACGCTCACATACACACATTCACACACTCACATACACTCACATACACACACTCACAAGCACATACACTCACATACACACACTCACAAGCACACATACTCACATACACACATTCAGACGCTCACATACACACATTCACACGCTCACATACACACATCCACACACTCACATTCTCTCACATACACACACTCACAAGCACACACACTCACATACACACATTCAGACGCTCACATACGCACACTCACACACTCACATACACACACCCATATACACACATACACACACTCCCATGCACACACACCCCCATACACTCACATACACACATTCACAGGCTCACAAACACTCACATACACACATTCACACGTTCACATACACACACTGAAATACACATACACTCAAATACACACATTCATATGCACAAATACACACACTCACATACATTAACAAACACACATACATATACACACACAAACATACACACACTCATATACACACATACACACACTCCCATGCACACACACTCACATACACTCACATACACACGGTCACATACACACATTCACACGCTTACATACACAAATTCGCACACTCACATTCTCTCACATACACACACTCACAAGCACACACACTCACATACACACACTCACAAGCACACATACTCACATACACACATTCAGACGCTCACATACACACATTCACACGCTCACATACACACATCCACACACTCACATTCTCTCACATACACACACTCACAAGCACACACACTCACATACACACATTCAGACGCTCACATACGCACACTCACACACTCACATACACACACCCATATACACACATACACACACTCCCATGCACACACACCCCCATACACTCACATACACACATTCACAGGCTCACAAACACTCACATACACACATTCACACGTTCACATACACACACTGAAATACACACACACTCAAATACACACATTCATATGCACAAATACACACACTCACATACATTAACAAATACACATACATATACACACACAAACATACACACACTCATATACACACATACACACACTCCCATGCACACACACTCACATACACTCACATACACACGGTCACATACACACATTCGCACGCTCACATACACACATTCACACACTCACATTCTCTCACATACACACACTCACATACACACATTCAGACACTCAAATACACACATTCACACACTCACACACACTCACATACACACACCCATATACACACATACACACACTCCCATGCACACACATACACACATTCACAGGCTCACAAACACTCACATACACACATTCACACGTTCACATACACCCACTCAAATACACACACACTCAAATACACACATTCATATGCACAAATACACACACTCACATACATTAACAAACACATATACATATACACACACAAACATACACACACTCATATACACACATACACACACTCCCATGCACACACACTCACATACACTCACATACACACGGTCACATACACACATTCACACATTCACACACTCACATTCTCTCACATACACACACTCACATACACACATTCACACATTCACACACTCACATTCTCTCACATACACACACTCATATACACACATACATACTCACATACACACACTCACATGCGCACACTCATATACACACATTCACATGCGCACACTCACATACACACATTCTCATACACACACTCACATACACATATTCATATGCACACACTCATATACACACACTCACATACACACTCACACATACACACTCACACATACACACACTCATATACACACATACATACTCACATACACACACTCACATACACATATTCATATACACACATTCATATACACACATACACCCTCACATACACACTCACATACACACACTCACATACACACAAAGAAGAAAAGGAGATGAAAAAGGGCTGCCCACAAGGATCCTGCAGCGGGCCGGGATATTGGAATATTTTGTACAACACCCTCTTAAACATCGAATTCACTCCAAAAACAAAAGTAATAGCATTCGCTGATGACCTACTAATATTGACAAAAGGTAAAAGCGTGGAGGAAGCTGAAGCATATGCTAATGAGGATACAAAGAAAATTGAGAAATGGTCAGAACAAAATAAACTAAAATTTAATGAAAAAGAATCAAATGTTAGGCTAGTCGCGAAGAAAAGAACAGGAAATGAGGAAATTAATGTCTACATAAATAATAAGAGGATGGAACAAGTACAGGAAATGAAATACCTAGGAATCTACATAGATAAAAACTTCACGTTTGATCGACATATAAACCATATAACTGAAAAGGCAACAAGCATAACACACGCGTTGGGAAAAATAGCAAAACTACAATGGGACTTAGGCCATAAAGCATTAAGCACAATATACAAAGGTGCAATAGTACCAATTCTTACATACGGAGCACCGGTGTGGGGAGAGGCAGCAAAGAAAACAAAGAACATAGTGAAATTACAAAGGGTCCAAAGATTGATTAACATAAAGATATCGAAAGCATACAGAACAATATCATACGATGCATCTTGTATAGTAGCTGGAGTGGAACCAATAACAATAATCATCGAAGGAAAAGCGGACGTGTACAAGGCAATAAAAGACAAGGGAACTTATGATTCACCAGTGGGGCTAAGTAAATGGCAACACCCTGCAAATAAAATTAAAATCAAGCTAAAGGAAAATGCAGATGAAATAACACACTTTGAGATCTACACTGACGGCAGCAAAATGCAAGATAAAATTGGAGCAGGAGCAGCAATATTCAAGAATGAAGATTTAATCAGGTCATTAAAATACAAGTTACACGAGAACTGCTCAAATAACCAGGCCGAGCAGATAGCTATTCTTCAAGCTCTAAAAGAAATTGAAAAACACACTGTATCAATAGAAGAAAGATCTGTGACAGTTCACACCGACAGTCAAGTAACTCTGGCACTTCTAAATAATAATAGAAAGCATCATTCCATAGCTACAGAAATACATGAAACAGTCAAAACATTAAGTCAGAAACAATGGAAAATTCAATTCAATTGGGTTAAAGCACATGTAGGAATTCCAGGAAACGAGCTGGCAGACAAAATAGCAAAACAAGCAGCACAAGACGATGGAACTCAAATTATTTATGACAAGATACCTAAATCTACCATTATATCACAAATTAATGAAAGAATAGTACAACAGTGGCAGAATAGGTGGGACCAAACTACAAAAGGACCTATAACAAAGTCGTTTTTTCCCTCCGTCAAAGAAAGACTGAAATTAAAATTACCAATTGCCCCCTGCTTTACAGCATTAATAACAGGACACGGAAAGACCAAATCATACCTGCACAAATTCAAAATAATAGACGACCCCACATGTCCCTGTAATAAAGGACAACAAACAGTACAACATATAATTTATGAATGTCAAGAAACACAAAAACAACGAATAAAGCTGAAAGAAGATATTAAGAAGAATGGAGGCAGCCGGCCAGTCACTACACATCAATTAGCAACAAAGCATTTGAAGGCTTTCAAAGAATTCTGCATCGCACTAGAACTGTGAGAAATGAACTATACAGTGAAAAAAGAGAAGATAGGAGTTTACCAAACATCAGTAACAATTACTAAAACTGTGGAATATTAAAGTGATCAAGCAAAGCACAAAACATTTGAGTGAAATTAATGCATGTAATATTACTTTGTAATGGGGCATGCTGCCTAATTTCAATAAAGAGTGTTGTTGAACAAAAAGAAAAGAAAGAAAAAAAAAAAAAAAACACTTACATACACACACGCATTTACACACACTCACATACACATATTCATATGCACACATACACACACTCCCATACATACTCTCATACACACACATACATACACACATTCATACTCACATACACACACTCACAATCACACACTCACACACATTCGCACACTCACATACACACTCATATACACACACTCATATGCACACATACACACACTCATATACACACATTCAGATGCACACATACAGATACTCATATACACACATTCATATGCACACATACACTCACACACTCACATACACACTAATATGCAAACAATCATATTCACACATGCACACGTTCATATACACACACTCATATACACACATACACACACTCCCAGGCACACACACTAACATACACACGTATATACATATACACACTCACATCTTACATACAAACACTCCCAGGCACACACATTCATATACGCACACATATACACAAATACACACTCACATACACACACTCACATACACACACTCACATACACACTCACATACACACACTCATATACACACATACACACGCTCACATACACACACACACTCATACACACACTCACACAGACTCACTCACACACAGTCACTCACACACGCTCACATACACACACACTCACACACACTCACATACACACACTCACACACACTCACATACACACACTCATACACACACTCACTGACCCACTCACATACAAACACTCATATACACACTCACATAAACACACTCACACGCACTCACATAGACAGCGACACGCACATTCGCTCACACACACATACACACACACACACTTTTAGATTCAGGAGTCCCAAAACGGTGATAACTTGATATTGACGTTTTCGGGTGGAATGCAATACTTCGCCTTCTTACTATACATGGTACAGAAAGTGGAAAGGAATATTCGCTAAATACCTTACTTGTTATTTAAGTGCACCGTCTTTCAAGAATGCCATTGATATTTTCAGGAAAATTCCCTGCACAAAAAACTAGCGTTTACATGAAACAGTTTTCGATAATTTTGATTTTCTCTAAAACTGCTCTAACATATTTGATAAAAGCACCTGATAGTTAAAATATTTTAACGAAAAATGAAATGTATATCTTAAAGTTATGGAAATAGGTCTGAATTCCTGTTCATTCTGAACGACATTTGCGTAACAGGTTAAACGTAAGAGATAGAAAAGCCTTGACGAGCAAAAGCTGTAGCTATTCTTAATTTAAATCAAGTTATTATCTTTGGTTTAACGCTGTCAATTGCCAGGTTTTAAACAGCGTCACCGGTGTGCGGGAATTTTGTCCGGCAGGAGTTCTTTTACATGGAGCTGTCGTTTTTAGGCACACTTCAAAACCGTGGGTCTGGGCCGAATTTGAACCCACGACCTAGGGATCAGTAGGCCAGTGTCTAACCAAGTGAGCCACCCAGACCAACACTATTGTTAAGCCACACAATTTATGTTAAAATGCATTATTTTCTTAAGTTAGCCATTTCGACTGTATTCCTTATTATGTCACTGGTGTGCGTTTTCCACTATGTATAGTTTTCTCAAATGGGAAGTCGTTATTCGTCCCCCCTCTTCTATGTGCAAAAGGAATGATTTTCCAAAGTCATCACATAAAGAACCACTCTTAAAAGATTTGACTATACTTTAAGCCAATATGTTCCACCTGAGTTGCTCGCTGGTGAGTAATGGAATACTCGCCATCTTGCGTGAGTAACCCTGCAACACGTCGCACAGTACTGCTCTGTAGAAGTCTGCCCGGCCCGACCCGGTACCAACCTAGCCCGGGCCCGGCCCGAGAATAGTCTATAGGCCATAGCCGGGCCCGACGCGAGCCCGATTGTGCAATTTTCTTTTAAACAAAATGATCCTGCAGTTGACAATATTATTATTATTATTATTATTATTATTATTATTATTATTATTATTATTATTATTATTATTATTATTATTATTATTATTATTATTATTATTATTATTATTATTATTATTATTATTATTATTATTATTATTATTATTATTATTATTATTATTATTATTATTATTATTATTATTATTATTATTATTATTATTATTATTATTATTATTATTATTATTATTATTATTATTATTATTATTATTATTACTATTATTATTACTATTATTACTATTATTATTACTACTACTATTATTATTATTATTATTATTATTACTATTATTATTATTACTATTATTATTATTATTATTATTATTATTATTATTATTATTATTATTATTATTATTATTATTATTATTATTATTATTATTATTATTATTACTATTATTGTTATTATGTAGATTTAATAGATACACGCTACTCTTAAGACATTTAAAATATGGTAGGGACACACTGTAAGACTCAATCACCCCAACCCCTGTCTATAACCCAATCACCCCTGACCATTGAACCACTTGGGAGCATAACTTTTGCGCGGAACGTTAACATTAACGATGCTGAGAACCCCATTTTGGAGGACCACCCACAAGTAGAGTCCCCGCCTCCAGATGTCTCACCACTCCCAGATACATCCCTAGGAGCAAACGGAGGGCTGACAGAGAAAACTGGCAGCAAACTCAAACGAACCTACGAGCATGACGCAAAACAGGTCTAGCCTCTCAAATGAAGAAACAGCAGCAGCGCCTACCCTCAAACAGCCAGTCTCTTTAGTCCACGCGTGTGCACTTCGGCCGCTTCCTTTGAGGAACCTTAATAATCGTTTTACAACACGGTCTCTTTCTCTTACCTTTCAGGCAGAGTTACAACATCTTAACATGAACCTTTGTTACTAATGAAAAAGAAAAGAACTGGAATTCAGAATTGTAGCAACTGAGACTCCACGCGGAGTCAACATGTAACTGTCACTCCCTTAAAATCAGGGTTGTCATTGGTCCTCAAGGACAGGGATAGGGTGTTGCCTTTTCTGAAGCGTGGAGATGGATTTATAAAAGTCATTGGTTTTGGATAGCCCACATTTGCCTTTGTCACCCAACTGCACTCTCGTTGAGTAAACAGACTCTACTTGAAGCTCACCCTACAGCCACGTGCCCCACCCCTCTTCCCCTCAATCAAGCGAGCTTCCATAGCACACATCCCCTCTTGGTACTACTGACATCCCCCACACTCCTCCAGCGCCAAATACAATTTTTGTGTTTGTGGAGGCGAAAAACTTGTTGCGAGACCCCATGGTACTGTAGGAGTCGCCATTGAAGATAGCCATACCTACTAAAAAAAAAAACCATCAATCGGATTAGGAAGGTGAAAGCCTGCAATGCTACCACTTGTAGCACCCGCGCATTCACTGGTGAGAGATAGGGCTGGTTGAGCAGAGCGTAACCAGAAGGAGTGAGGGTTGGGAGCTTGGAGACAGACTTGACCAAGGCCCAGCTTGCCCCCTAGTGGAGTCCTGGAGAGTATAGATAGGATTCAATTGTGATTGTTGTCAGGAATCATGGTGCTATGTTGCATGACGTCTTAGCGCCCCGTCTGGTTCGTGCGCCTCAGTAGTCTGGGAGCGTGTCGATACCCTGAATGCTGCGTCCCTGAAACAATCTAAATAAACGTGCACATACACTGGGCCAAGACGAGTACATACAATCAGTCTAATAATTAAATTATTGGCGATTTGCGCACCAGTGGCGTCGTCAGTTTAAGGTACATAGTATGTTGCTACACTCCGTCCTACGGCGTCGTCTTCAACTATTACCTAAAGTATTGTTTGTGCCGTTCGGCATCGTCAATTTGTTGAAATGTGTTTCATGTCCATTGAATGAGTGCACACTTGGTGGTCAGTCTGCCTGAAATGCAGGTGCGAACTAGTGCCACTCCAGAGAGGGCCCTCATCCCCCTGGGGCTGCCTTATAAATAAGGACTTGAGAGTTACTGTCTAACTAAGGTGTGCATGTGTGTGTGTGTGTGTGCGAGAGAGAGAGAGAATGATGCACAGTTTACATGTGAATAACATCGGGGTAATTCACTAAGTTGTCCAGGTATTGTTGCATGTCAACAGCTGGCTCCCCTAGACCAATAGTTCTCTGGAATAGAGATAGTGGCCTTGCATGTTTATCATAGGTTATATCCTATTCTCCTAGTACTTGGATTAGTTCATTGTGAGTTTTACTCTTCTTCTTAAGTACGTTAAAACTCAGCCTTTTGATGAATTGATGAATAGATGAATTGTTCAATGGAATGCTTTTTAGCTCCTCGTGTAATTGCAGCGCTGGAGCCACTTCGGGTAGTCCCGCGATTATCCGGAGTACTCTGTTTTACATCGTTTGTAGTCTTTTTATGTGTGTTTTCGCTGCGTGTCCCCATATGGGGGCAGCGTACGTTAGCATGGGCCGGATTAGTGTCTTATAAAGTGTTGTTCCCATCTCTAGCTTCAGAATACTGTTTGTATTTATTATGGGGTATAGTTTGTTAAGCTGGGCATTCGCTTTGGCTCTTATGGTGTCAGTGTGTTGCTTCCACGTAAGGCCCTGGTCCATCATTACACCTAAGTAGGTGATGGTGCTGTTCCAATGAATTGGCGCTTGTCTTGATGCGTATTTTCCTTGGCATGGTCGACTGTGTGACTAGCGCTGTGTCATCTGCATATACTCGTAGATACCGGTATACTCTTATTGTTTCTGGGATATCATTAATGTAAATGGTAAAGAGGGTGAGACCCTTACCCTGGTTGACCGTCGTATCGATGTTGCGGTTTCGACTGCCGTGCGGAACGATCGGTTTTGGTCTTTTGTTGTGGCTATCATGGAGTCCGTGAATTCCAGCGATATGAGCTTTCTGAGTAGACCAGCGTGCCACACGCGATCGAAGACCCGTTCTATAACCAAGAAAATGGCCCCTGTGGTTACTTTTGTTTGAATCCTTTCGTAATGGATTCTGTCATTCGCAATAATTGGAGCGTTGTTGAATGTTGTGCCCGGAAACCAAATTGTTCCTTAATGATTAAGTTATTTTTGATTATGTGATTGGTAAGTCGCTTGAGTATTATTTTCTCCAAGACCTTGCTCATTGTGCTGAGGAGGCTGATTGGCCTATAGTTCTCAGGTTGTGATTGTTTCTTTCTTGGCTTGGGGAACAGTAGTATTTTGGTCTCTTTCCACTATGGAGGGAATCGGCCTTTCTCGATGGTGTAATTAAATATATCTGCCAGCAGCTTCAGTGCTTTGGGTGGCAGATGTTTTAATATTATGTTTGTTAGTTAGTCCGGCCCCGGGACCTTTCTGGTGGGTAGGTGCCTGATGATCCATTTGATTTCGCCCGCATTCGTTTTACGCGTTTTGTTGTGCCTTGGTGTTCAAACCAATATTCTCAACTATTGCCTCCGTTTCGTCCACAAATGCTTGGTCTGACGGAAGAGTATTCGTTTGAAGGTTGAAAATGCTTCGGCTTTGTCTCGGGGAGTTTCTGCTATTCCATTGAGCGTGTGGAGGGGAGGACATGTGTGTAAGTGCGCGTTAGATTTCTGACTATTTTCCACATTGTGTGGTTTTGCGGATCGATGTTACTTAGGACATCATTCCATTGATTCGTTGTGTATTCGCGGATGCGTTCATTCGCTTGATTACTCAAATCCACGTGCACGTTACGATCGATTAAATTACGGTTCTTTTGCCATTTGCGCCTAGCGCGATTTTTGTGTTGAATGGTTGTCTAGTGTCTCGGGTAAATCTATGTGTTGATGTTGTAGGATAGTTAATTGGAACGTGTTGCTCTGTGGCGTGTTTAATTGCTTATATTATGCTTCTACTACTTCATCTTGTTTATCGTGCATTTCGATTGTGTGTTCGTGTATTATGTTTTGCAGCGTGTTTTCGAAAGACTCCCAGTCTGCTTGTCTGTAATTTGGTCTAGGTAGTTCTGATTTAAAAGTATCAGGGGCTTCAACTTATAATAACAGTGGTAGGTGATCTGAGTTAAGCTCGTTGATTACGTGTGTGTTCGTGTTGTATGTGATGCCCTTGAGTAGTGAGATATGGAGTATATCTGGTCTGTGTGTGTTTACCCTGGGTATGAATGTCGGCTCTTCCGGGCCAGTTAAGAGTATGTTATGTCTGTTAATGTATGTTAGGAGTTTATTGCCCGCGTTGTTGGTTGGTACGCAATTCCAGGGGAAATGTTTTGCGTTCAAGTCCCCTGCTATGATTATTCTTTGGGCCATGCGCATTAGTGTACCAATGTCGTCTGTGTCAATGTCGCCGGGTGTGTTGTAGGTCACAGTAAACGTAACTCATCAGCATTATGAAGCTTTACCCTGACCGCGGTTCCTTCTATTCTATTAAGTTGGGGTACAAACGCCTGGTGGTGTTGGACCGAATTTTGAGCAACTACGACTGCCCCTCCGTCTCTTCTATTTCTGTCAGTTCTGTATACTGAGTAGCCTGGGACTGAGAAGCGATCTACAGGTCCTAGGTGGGTTTCATTGATTAGCGCTATTTGCATTGAATTCCTTTGGAGGAATTCCGTAAATTCCTTGCGCTTCCTTTTGAGGTTGTTGCAATTTCAATAGATGATAGTTACTGTGGTTGTGTTACTCATAACAGGTGAACTGTGCGAGAATTCCCAGGAAATAGGTGGCAGAGTGGAAGAGGTAAAGTGGGTCGCAGTTTGTGTTTATCTGCTCCAGGAGCCACTTTACGTACTGCTGGAACGAGTTCCAGCCCAAGTCTAAGTTAGGGAAGCCAAACTTGCTGAGGAAGTCGGCCAGTGTAAGGTTATTTTCAAATGCCTCGCGAGGGGTTTGCTACTTTGGAATCAATATGCTTGATTCCTTTAACCCTCCGTCGGGCGCAATATATTTGAGAGATACCTCTCCCGCTTTTTTCAATAATATGACGCAACTGTTTATGTGAAATTAATGCAAGTCAAATCATAGTCTTCCTAAAACACACTGTAGCACTTCCTGGTTCATTATTGGCCAGCTGCTTCTTGTTTCGTTCGATTATCAAGCAAAAGTATATGTGAGATACATTGCACCCGCTCACGTACCTCATTGTTTCTGTGGTCTTTTTTTTTCTGCTGGTCACGTTTTTAGGTACCATAATGTCTAAGAAGCAAGATTTGTTCAATCTGTGTAAACCTAACGACCTACAGAAAGCCCTGGCAATACTCTGGGATGAAAATGAAGATAATAATGAAGATTTTGTTGATTATGAAAGTGACACAGATTGCGAAGCTGCGACAGAAGTCCATGATGAAGATTCTTCAGGTCCTTCTGCTGAAACTAAGCACAAAGTTTGCAAAACCTGCCTTGTAGACTCAAAAAAGAAGCAACTTTCAAGATATTGCTGCAAGAAATGTGAAATGTACTGTTGTTTAGAGCATGCCGGACAGGTTTGCAAGAAGTGTGCTGAGAATTTGCAGTGAAAACTCTCAAGTATATTACAGACACACGCACATACAATTTAGTTCAAATAACTGATTAATTGTAATAATGTTTATAATTTCATAAAAACTGATGATGTTTATTGTTAACTTTATGTTCAAATATAAGAATAATTACCCTTTCACATTTTGTACATTCGCAGTATTAGTTTATTTTCTGCAACTTACATAACTCATGTTTTTGAAATGTAGTACGATGTATTGTAATACTTTGAAAATAAAATTCGGTATATAAAAATAACATAATTAAAACACAATAAAATACAAATACTTCACATTTAGGAGGAATTTCAGACAGCACAAAGGCAGATATGTACGTGGTATCTCTCAGATATATAGCGCCCGAACACGTAACAATAGGTGTTGCTCCTGACTGAGGGTGTCTGGTGCTTTGCTGTTTGTGTGTCCTGCAGCTATTTGTGTCTGTTTCTGTGTGTCTTGTTTGTGTTGTTTTGGGTGTTGTCGCTTTGGTGGTGCTGTGACTTGAGCAGGTGCGACCTGCTTGGTATGGCTGCAGAACGGCCGGGGGCTGGGCGGGTTCTTCTTCTGTGATCTTGGTAATACCATTGCCCTTCTGCTGTGGACGGGCCAGCCTGGGGTATTTTAGGTTGTTCACCGTGGGGTTTGGGTTTCCGTGGCTGCGCCCTTGGCCTTGCGCGTTTCCAGTGCCGAAACGTATTTGGAGCAACCGCGCCATGTTGCTCCATGTCCTTTCTGGCCAAAGAGGGCGCACTTGCGTTCCTCTGTGGGCATTTTGCAGGTGTAGGAGGGGTGGGGGCCTGTACATTTGGTGCAAGCCTGAGAGGGGGCTTTGCAGTCGCGGTAAAAGTGCCACAGCTGCTGACAGCGTCCGCACTCTTTGGGCTCCGGAGCTGTTTGGAATTCCTCAACTCTAATCCCAAGGTGTGCCAAGTATTTGAGGCCGAGTATCTTGCGATTTTCCTAGGTGTCCTCCAGTTCGACTAGGAACATTGGGAGGGAGTGCCTAGTCCTACCTTGCGAGTGCATTTGCACCGCCCTAATGACCTCAAATTTGTGGTGTGCCAGTGCTGATTTAATGTGTTCTCCGGTGAACGGGGTGCACAGTCCTTTAATTACAAACCTGGTTGTCTTTGTTTCTGGGTGGGGGAGGAGATAAAATTGTGCGACCTCGTTCCTGAGGTGCTCCATCATGTTGTGGTGAGCAACAACGGACACCGAACCGCCTAATGGTGCGCAGATAATAACCGGCTCCCCACAGTTCTCAACCAGTTAAGGTCTGTTTACTCAAAGCGTGTGCAGTTGCTGTTCAAAGGAAATATGCACTACCCACAGCTCATTACCGTCATAAATGTATCTCCACGCTTTAGAAAAGACAAACCTCTATCCCTGTCCTTGAAGACCAATAGCAACCCTAATTTCAAGGGAGTGACAGTTACATGTTGACTCCACGTGGAGTCTCAGTTGCCAAAACTCTGAATTCAGTTATTTTCTGTTTCATCAGTAAAAGTTGAATGTTAAGATATTGCAACTCTGCCTGAAAGGATTCAAGAGGAAGAGACTGTGTTGTAAAACAATTATTAGGGTTCCACAAAGGATGCGGCCGAATTGCACACGCGTTGACTAAAAAATTAAATTAAATAAAATAATATCTGCCAGCTATGTCCAGATACCTAATTTCTTATATCTGGACGTAGTGTGCGGATATTTTGATTTATTTAAACTTATTTATTATAATTTGTTCACAATAGAATGTGCAGAAGTTACTAACCTAAATTAAACTAAATAACAATAAGGAAAATTGGTGATATTGTAAAGTTATATGTGATCTCATAGTATTCATGCAGTTTATTGTTCCCTAGTCGCTGCTATTCGTCTCTGGTAGGCTATCCAAGTCTCATCAGGCTGTCGTTTTGGCCTCGTTCTTCTTTCTGCTTACAGCTGGTTTGACAATCTTAACGATCGACGGGATGGTGCTACAACAGTCGCTGGAGGTGTATAAAAATGTCTTAGATTTCTTTCTTGTTCAGTTTGTCTTAAAGATCTTTCTGATATACTGATTTGAGTCGCTAACTCATTTAAAGTATTTAGATTTTCCTTATTCCTGACCATTTCCGATAAAGTGAGGTACATGAGCTTTTCCCTGTTAGATTGTCCTATTTCACTGTATTTCTGACAGTTAAACATTACATGCTCAGGAGTATCTTCTGTATTGCATCTGGTGCACATTTCAGAGTTTATTATACTAAAACGTTTTAAGTAAGTGCCATATGGCCCATGGCCCGTAATATAGTGTAATGCAGCTTGTAAGGGATTTAGGTGCTTTAGTCGTAACCTTTCTCGTATATTAGGGTAAAACATATAGGTGCGTCTCCCAGTTTGCAGTTTATCCCATTCTGACTGTCATAAGGATATTAACTCAGCCCTTATTTGTCTTTTCATATAGCATCGTTTTCCTATTATATCTTCTATCTTTTGTTGGTTGCTTTTCTTTAGCCAATAGTAAGCACCATATAGGCGAACCTGTAGATCTATTGGCCAGGTACCAGTGGCCACAAGAAGAGCTATAGTAGAGGTCGTTCTTGCTGCTCCAGTAAAACGGAGAAGAATTTTCCTCTGGCATTTTCTGAGATCTGCGACGAGGTTTAATTTTTGCATACACTGTGCCCACGCTCCTGCACCATATGTAATGATGGCAGTAAAGATACAATTATGATATGTTCTAATGGTAGTGAGAGGTAGTTTATATTGACGTTGGGCAATACTGGCAATCTTCATCATAATTTTACTGGCTTTGTTGCAGACCTGAGTGACATGTGTCTTGAAGTTGCCTTTCCCATCAAGCGTTATTCCAAGGTATTTAATATACTTGTGGCGTTGAATACGTTCTTCGTGTATTCGTATAACTGGGTTTCTTAATAATTTACCTTTAAATAGCAAATACGCAGATTTGTTAGCTGCAATTTGTAGTTTAACAGAGTTGCACCATTTATATACCTTCTGGGTCACATCAGAAGATTTTGTTTCCAGTTCCAGGCGGGTGTTTCCTTCTCTTAATAAAAGCAGATCATCCGCATATGCTATAGTGGTATATATTTGTGTGTCAACTACTAACTCATTAAGCAGAGGCTCCAAACTTATATCCCAGAATATTGGACCCAATATAGAACCTTGCGGGCATCCTTTCGTAATATCACGTGTAACGGTACTATTTGCCCCTGTGATGTTGACTCGGCGGTCTACACAATAGTTCTTCAGAATTCTATAAAGGCTTTTTGGGTATTCTATTTGGCGCATGCGTTCAAAAAGTGCAGGCCACCAGAGGTTATCGAAAGCTCCAGCTATATCAAAGAAGAGACCCATCACATAGTTCTTTTTAGAGTTCTTAGCTGCAATTATGGCTTTAGTTATTGCATCCGTGGCTGACTTTCCAGATCTAAAATAATATTGAGTAGGATTAAGGCCTTTCAGGATCCTAAACTCTTGTATGCGTTTACATAGGAGTTTTTCTTGTACTTTACCCAAAAGGTTAAGTAGACAAATCGGTCTATAAGATTTTGCCAATGCAGGATCCTTATCGCCACCTTTATGTAAGATCGTGATACTGGCTTCTTTCCAGCAATAGGGAATACGGCCTTGCCATAGACATTCATTAAAGAGATCTGTTAGATATGGAGTTATTTCTGGTGCAATATGTATGAGTATTTCTGCATGTATTTGATCAGGTCCTGGAGCCTTCTCCTTTTTGAGGATTTGTAATGCATGCAGAACTTCAGATCTGTCAAAGGGATAGACGACTCCAGCTGTTGGTTCGTCAGAGGTGAAATCCTTTCTAAGTTGTTTGTGCTGGATTGTATCTGACTCATGGTTATCTGAGGGAAGGACAGTAGTTAGCAGGGTTTGTATAGATTCAATCCATCCTTTAGTTAGTTCACCGTTTGGTTTAAGTAATGTAGAGAGGACTTCTGGAGATTTTATTTTTTCAGTGGCTATCTTGTATGGGATGCCCCATATATTGGTGGTTAAAGCATTCTCAACAAAATTATCCCATGATCTTTCCCTCAGATCTTTTAAAGAAGTTCTAAATTCCTCTTTCAATAGTTGGTATTTTCTAAGGTGTATTTGCCTCTCCGTGTTTAAGATAGAAGTCTGATATGCTCGGCATGCTTTCCTCATTTTAATCCGAAGTTTCTGCAATTTTTCGTTCCAGATATTATTACTAAAAGGACGTGGCTTACTTCTTGGAATTGCCTCAATCATAGCTTTCTGAATGGCCTTAGTAAGCTCAGAAGCTTTCTAGTCAATATCGTCACCCACATTAATTGAGGGTGGCATTAGTAGATTTTCTTTCAGGGCTTCCCAATTTGCCTTTTTGATGTTAAAAGTTCGTCTTTTAGATATAACAGTTGCTATAGTGTTCTGTTGTTGCCTATATTGGAAATAGATGAGATTATGGTCACTGGTAGTAAGATCCTGACCTACCATCCAATTCGAAACATTCTCAGCAGCTTTGTGGTTTGCTAACGTAATATCAATATTACTGGTTGAACCAGCACCATTTTGGAATGTTGGAGGATTAAGCGGCTCATTTAGAATGTGGAGATGTAATTCTGCTATGGCTTCTTCCATTAGTTCACCTCTTGCATCTCTAGTGGTACTATACCACCATGGGGATTTGCTGTTACAATCCGCAGCATATACGACTGGAGTATGGGGATACATGTTGTTTATTATACGCATCTTATTGATGAATGGTTCTATCGGATGACTGTATTGAAAATACATGCTTACTAAGATGAGCGTTCCTCAACGTTTCACGCGTTGACTAAACAGACTCTACGCCGGCGCGGTAATGAACCCACAAAAGATCAATAATCACAAAATATACAGCAAAGAGCAGACGTCACGTCCTCCCACAAATTATTTCCAGTTCCCCAGCCCCAAAACTTGCGCTCCCCCATTTCGTTTCAGTGCAGAACCACCTATGAGTAGAGAACAAGCAAGATCAGTGCCACGACATCCCACAGCGCACTTTCCTCCTGCCTCAAATGCAATAAAATACTGCCCATCGACCTACGTGAGCAAAAATACCCAAGATTGGCTCCAGGGAATCACACAAAAATTTGAACGTCTGAAGAATCCCGGCTACTTCGAAATTCGGCGAGCACTCTTCCATGACTTTCAAGTAATGATGACCAATGAACTAGACAATAATAGCATGATACACTTCCTCAAGGACCTTAAACTGTAATCTCACCTGGTCCCCGCCAGGACTGACAGAAACTACAAGGTGGTAGCCAAGGGCATCTTCACCAATAACATTGCCAACGCCCTCAAAGACGAGCTTGAGATAGAACCCCTGCGCATCACAGAGATCTATAGGCAGAACAGTACAAAAATGGCGCTGCCCATCCATTTGCTGGAGTTGAAAACTCAAGAATACTCAGTCATAAAAATCTGTCACCTTACACATTGCGCTGTCAAAATTGAGGACTATAGACGTCCCAGCCTCCCCCGGCAGTGTAATCGGTGCCAGAAAGTTGCACATAATGAAAGTGAATGCCAAGCCCCAGAAGAAATTCGCTCAAAGTGCACATAACCGCACTTATACCGGACCTGCACGATTACCGGATACCAGCGGGTATGCGCAGTGTGCAGCAGTACTGGCCAGGGCTCCTGCTACCGCGGCTGCCCCGAGTATCAAGAACCCTTACCATCACAAGGGGCCTCCCCCATCAACTACTGGAATGCAGCACCAGACTGGCGCAAACATTCCATATACAGGGGGCCCGATTAGGGATACCAATACCAACAGGCCAGCCCGCACTTCCGAATGGCATCTTTAGGAACACAGGGGAAATTACACCCTGCAAACACAGCGGCTCTCAATACCACCCGGAAGCGAACACCATTCGCATCAGTAATACACCCCAACCCAGACCCACGATACTCCTCATGCTTGCCCAACACAGAGCAACACTACTCCGTAACATGAGGAAAACAGGGCTCCAAACTGAGCATTTGGAAGAAAGGTCCGGTTCATTACTAAATGCTGGGTAGCAAGTCCCAGCAAAGCAGCACTGCTCTTAGCGGCGCACTTTGAGTTCTTTAGCGTCTCCTTTAGGCTATTTAATGACAATCAGCATGGGTGAACAACGGACAAGAATGATTACTTGGAATGCTAACGAATCTCTCAATGCATCCCGTAGAGCAACAGCCCCCACGGGCCAAGGCTTACCATCCGGCCACTGCGTCCCCCCCTAGCCCACTATAGGCGTGCAGTACTGGAGGGTGGGACGTGGTCACCACCCCGAGCTCTTCCGGCCAGTTTTGCGGCCTTCGCAACCTGGAGTCGCTATTTCTTCATCAAGCAGCTCCTCAATTGGCACCTCCGGAACATAACGAGCCTGAGTACACCCCGTGTCAGACTTCCCAGTGGGGGAAAGATCCTCACGCCAGTACCGGAGATGGAACCCGGGTGCTCCGCGCCAGAGGCAGTCGCACTATCACTGCGCTACGAAGGTGGTATAAAATAAACTAGATAGAGAAATAAGCATTTGTAAGAATGGTTTGTATAAGAGTATAAGGGTTTGTATAACACTACGTATATTTGCGAACAGAACCTCTAAATTGAACGATATTAAAAGTCTTTATCACAGTATGATACGCGAAGATCACCTGGTGGATCTTCTAGGACTACGCACTTTGACTCTGTCGCCAAACATTGATAAGATTTCTTGAGCGTAAGCAGTACGAAACAAGTCACTAACAAACAGATGTTCATCGCGTCAGTTTTGAAAGTGATTTCGTAAAACAAAGGCAACGTACATGTATCCAACCCGTCACTGCAACACAAAGCACGTTCAAGTGTTACAGAAAAGCAAAGTACGCGAATAGTGGAAGGAGGTAAATCCGACCTTCTCTCTTTCGTAAACCTTGAACATCGCTCCCCGCTATTGTTCGTAACAGAAAACAATGCTGTATTGTGTGAGTCATCTAGTCCAAGTGTTGAAGCCGAAATTGTGAACGCCATAATTACGGACATAATACTGCGTCACATGGCACAATTAAATAATTAGGAAATGTTAAAGTCATTACATATATAAAGCTACAGAGTTGGCAAGGATTAGTTACGGTTAAAATTGTAGGAAGGAACGTACTGTGGCAGACAAGTCATTAGGGGCGAGCTTCAGGTAGTCTAGCGAGACCTGGTAAGAGCAGTTTTCCTGGAAATCGCTCAGCGCAGGTGTGAGCCGGAAAACAAGGGATGGTCGTTTCTTCGAAACCCTGTTGTTAATTAGGAAGTGAAAGGTATAGAGAGGGTCATAACGCACAGGGACTTGCCTGCAAGAACCCGGAGAGAAAGGGTCGTTTAGACTTGCCCTCCAGAATCTGACGGGGCAGTACACGTGCCGCCCAGACCGCCGAGTGAGCATCTCAGCTACGGGACTTGTATTCCGGATCCTCAAATGTGAGGACACATTATAGTCAATATTAACAATCTTCGGTCTTGGTAAAGACACAGTAACGACTCAACGTACTTAATAACGATCGGCAAATCTCACGCTTTCTTATTTGGGAGAATAAAAGTGTTTCAACGAAGTTCTGGTTTTATTCACAAACACTCACGCATACCCTGAGATGAAGATCACACGCCAGAGCAGCCGGAGCAGAAGACACCGGAAAGCAGCAGTTGGCGAAGGAGAGTGGAAAGGAGGAGCGACGATTCCACATCAGTGTAATACAACTAAAGGACCGTCAAGCACGTGACGCAGGTGTGTTCTATGACACAAAGGAATGTGGAAGGATGCTGATTTGCCAGTTTTGCCTTACTTTGATTCTGTTGTGGCTATGTGAGGAGATGTACGTTCACATGAAAACTTAGTCACAGATTGTACCGTTACATGTGGTCTGCGTGCTCTAACTTGCCTAGCAAAGAAAGCAGGTGCAACACATGCACAAAAATAAGGCAGAAATTTGTAAATGCAGAAATGTACTCAATCCTTTTGAAAATTATGTATAGATTTTCTATGTTGCGATAAGGACGTATGCGCTGGTATATCAGAACTTTAGTATGATTATTGTCACGTCTGAATGCGACATACAAAATCGTTTTGCGCTTAATTATGCGTACCCAATGTTTCCATTGTTATCATATTGGTGTATAAACAAACATGTTTCACCATTACTTGTTCAATTTAGCGTGACTCCAGACACGTGACAGTTACGAGTTGAGCAACTCTTTTCTTTTTGTCCCGGAGTTAGTATTTTAATTAAGGTCCCTCTTGAAGCAAAACAGCTAACAAGCAAGCATTTTACGGTTCATTTACCTTGTGAAAGATGTGTCCCATTTAAGTCATTCATAATCAGTGGATTCGCGTCAAGTACGATTAGGGATGTACTTATGGTTGCTTTTTACTTTCTATACCACGTACATAGTAGGTAGAGGAGGCATTGCATTCCTCCCAAAAGTTGCATACCTATGTTTCACCACAAATGCTCTTTTTGAGCTCTCCTACATAAAAGAAAGACCTTTTTACTTTCTCTACTACGTATATTAGGAGAAATATTGCATTGCACCAAAAATTCGATATCGATATTTCAGTCAGAAATATATGCTTTAATAGCCTCTGAAGCCTACCCCCCCCCGAAAGCATTTTTGGAAATAGGTCCTTGTGTAAACAAGCATAACTCAAAAACGAAAATTTGGTTCAATACCAAACTTGGTATTTAAACTTAGCGTCTTCTAAGGATGCGAGGCAAAGATTTTCAAGAAAATCCCCCGCTCCAAATTATACTTTACAAGGAAAACAATAAATTTTAAAAATTTTGATTTTCTTACAAATAGCTCCAATGATTTAATTAAAATACCATATGTTTAAGATATTTTATGACAAATTAAATGTATATCTTGAATTTTGGGGAGAATAGCTGATGTTCTTTTTATTCTCAATGATTTTTACATAATTGATAAACCATAAGACAAAAGAGTTGCCGTTAAAATACTCCGAATATAATACACTTCTGTAAATCTCTGTCCCTCTCTGCCTCCTTCTGTCTCTGTCTCTGTCTCTCTCTCTCTCTCTCCTTGAAAATTACGTTCTCGTTATTTACGGACTAGTACAACATCCAGTAAGTTCCGAGGGCTCATGCGCTACCCATTTCATCCCGTCCTCTGTCTTTTCTCTATCTCTCTTCCCCCCCCCCTCCCTCTCTCTCTCCTGATCAATTTTTTGCTTTTTCAACCACGTACTCAAAGTAAGTATAAGAGTGTCCACCCCAAACTTCGATACCATGATGTAAGCGGAAATACATGTTTTGAGATTCCCTGAATCCAAAATCGAGCTTATGGCGCCGCAGTAACATGTGCGGCTCACATTTGGGGTTCTCAGCGGATTCTCGGCGACCGCCCACTCTGAGTGAATTTTTCCCTGGTTTCCTCTTGTCACTTAAGTAAATGCTAGAATGCTTGATGTCATACCACGGTTTGATTTCTATAATTTCCCTTCAGTCCATTTGTTTATCATCTTAAAGGTATGCTTTGAGGCGTGTGGTGTATGGTGGTGCCGCACAGATGGTGCGGATACTAGTGCATTGTATTGCTGTCCTCGGCCCTAGATGGCGTTGTGCGATCGCTGTTGCCTCGTGGGGGTGCTTGTAGGACACCGGACCCGCTGTTTGGGATGAACAGATCTCAGCGTCTCTGTGGCCCATCTGGTTGCTAACCTGTGGCAACCTGCGGTTCCCTCAATTCACCCTCTCCTCCTGGGGGGTGCTCGCCACAATATATTTGTGTGGAAGTTACAGTGCACGAGATGTCCCCTTTTGTGCCTACCCTTTACCTTCTTACTCTAAGTAAACTGGGAAAAAAAAAAAAAAAAAAAAAAAAAAAAAAAAAAAAAAACTTTTTGGGAAGTTTTGTGTGTGAGTCTGTCTGTGAACAGCATAAACAAAAAGTCAGTTAAATACCACACTGGGTGTTTAAGTTCTGTATTTTCCTAGTAGGCGGCAAGAAAATTTTCAAAGGCCAACCCCAATTATGCTTTATAAGGAAAGCTTCTTAGAACATTTTGGTTTTCCCAAAAATGGCTCTTATGCCTTTGATTAAATGACCATATTATTAAGATACTTTCGTGAATTTTCTGAGAGACTTTCTGAAGTCCTCTTTATCCTAATGACTTTGGCGTAACTGGCCAACCCTAAGAGGTAGAGAAAATATTTAATGCGGCTATATTCCGAAAAAAAGCTAAAACTAAGTTAAGCCGTATTGCAATCTAAGTTAAGTCACAGTAAAAATTGGAACTAGTTACATTTATTGGGTGACTATGAGAGCTGATGATGTGATAGTGAAAACTGGACCACCTCACAATATGCTGTGGCTATTAAAGCTAGGTTTTAACTTCTCTGGTCACCTCACAACCATTTAAGCTCATTCTTTGCAACGGAGCTCCCATGAACACCAACATTGTGCCCGTATTTCCGTCTGCCTACTTGAAACAGCCAAATAATTTTGTAGATAACTATTTTAATAACATTTGTGGACATATCAGATATTTGCAAGAAATCAGTAAAATTTTAAAATTGGTTTACATTGAAATCTTTCTAGAAAATCGTGATTGTATACAATTATTTGCAAAAAGCCCATCACATCTCAGAACAATAGTATGCGAAAGGTGTTTTTATTTCCAAGGTTTATGCAAAATATTTTGTAGAGATGTTATAATTTATCAGATAGTATTCAATGTGCGAAGGTAACATTTGAAAAATCTGCAGCATGTAAGATATCTTGTAATTTACCCCAGTTTTACAAAAAGTAACAGAAATAGTTTGCCACGTTTCAAAATTCCAGCATTTAAATATTAAAGTTTATTTTGTAATTTCATCATTAATACAAATGCTCCACACTATACATTTTTCCAAAATTATTTATACGGAAAATCAATTATTACATTAAATGAGTTTATAAAAAGTTTATCAAGTCATAGTTTTATATTAACCCCTAATAGATATATTATTACTTTTTGCAAAGTTCTTGATTTTTCAAAATTTAATACTTTTTTTCAAAAGTAGACTATTATTTTTAAAAATATGATACGTTTATTAAATTTAATGTACCTTGGAGAGGCAATCAGTAAATTTTGAAACAAATTGGTAAACAGTTGCATCGTGAGTAGCTTTAGAGCATGGAACAGGTTTGCAGGAAAACAAGGTTTAAAGTTGCATGGCCTATTAATAAACATAACCTGTCCACTTACAGTTTCACTTACAATAGTAATTTAGTAATTTAAATACGCTAATTGGAACCACGGTATGTTTTCTCCAAGTTCAGAGTTCACATCATTTTATTGTGAAAATACTTTATCTTTTAACTTTTCTAGGTTATTGGCCAAATTTCACAGATACGTTTAACTTAGGACTATGATTTCATCTAAAATCCATGTAATTACAACTCACTGTAAGCCATTATTTAACACATATAGGGTTGTTACAAAAGAAGTAGACATGTCAGAAGTCGTATGAAACAAATGATAAGTGTGATATAAATAAGCTTTGCAGTGTTATGTTGGGAAGCTCTGGAAGCTTGCATTGGTAATGTTAGAGGACATGGGCTTTAGATGGCATGAGGGAGCGTATCAGAAGATACGTGATGATGCGGATAGGTTACATTGGGTGTGGTATGAACTTGATTGTCGTCTTTATGTCGTGTGGCGAAGGGATCGCACATTTTTTTTTTTTATTATTATTTTTTTTTAATATAATGAGTTGCATTACAGTAGCGTATAAGCACTACTTTATGGTATGTTGGAGTATAAAAAACATTATTTACATATTGCATTGGCGGATAGTAAAGCAATAGTCAGGTTTTTAAAAAGCGTATCACTATTCGATGACTTTGAAGTGACATGCTCATTGAATGACCACGAGAAAAAACCGTATAACGACTTCCAGTTTCAGAAAAGTACAAATAAAATATTTGAAGATCAAAACCAACAACAAGGAATACCTAGAAAATGGTTAGTTAAAAATATAATTATTTGCTTGCTTTTTGTTTTTTGTTTATTTTTTTTTTTTTTAATTTTTTAGAGAGATTCCACGTAGTGTTTTGTAAACACTCTAGATAACATTACTGGTGGTTTTTTTCTTTTCTTTTATTTTATATGATAATTCTTTTTTTTACTCTTTTGGGGTTTAATTTTTATTTTTTTTTTGTTTCTTTTTACTTAGAAACTTCGTTTTTTTTTTTTAGTTTTTTATTTTATATATTTTTGTTTTTTTTAATATATATATTATTTTGATTATAGTTGCATTGTCGTATTTAAAGTGCAAGGCGTGTTATGTACGGCTGCATTGATTTGCTGAGACCAGAAGTTATCAGTTGCCAGCGTGCCTGTCTCAGAAAACTGACCCAATCCTTCCTCTGCGCCACTGGGCCATTACTCTGTTTAAGGATCCAGTACAATGTTCCCATTACCAGCCAAACTACACAGCGTTGGAGTGCAGTATTCTGAAAATGAAATTCCAAACGCTGGAGCTTCTCAAGGCATGGTGGAGCTTGCGGTGGGCACCATTTGGCGATGTAAGTCCGGAGCTCTACCCAGATGACTTCAACCTGCTTACAGGAAGCAATCCGGTGGTCCAATGTGTCAACGGCGGCAGAAGATGGACATTGGTTTGACTGTGCCCTTCCATGTCGCCAGAGTTTATCCGCTGTCGGTATAGTCTCATTTAATACTTCATAGGTGGTTTCCTGCCAATCACTGGGCACATGTTTGCAAAATAAATTCTGCCAGATCACTTTCCACTCCCTGATATATTTCTCTGCCACTCTGGGAACCAGATGAACTGTCGTGAGCATACGGTAGTGGTTCCGGGTGCATTCGAAGGCCGTAATGTCATCGTTGTTGTCCAGAATTCGTTTTAGGTGAAGGACAGTGGGTTTAAATCCGTTGAGTGCCACCTGAGGGTTATACAGCTGTTCCTTCCAGAAATTTTGGTCAATTGATGAGCCAGATCCGCGCAATGATTGTGTGGCGGTTTTCCCCAATAAGGCCATGCATTTCTTGGCAATGTCCACTAAGCCGCAACCACCTTTGGACGGAGGCAAACGTAGTTGAGGCCGGCTCACCTTATATGCTTTTCCAGTCCACAAAAAGTAACCAAGGAGTTGTTCCAGTTTCTGTGCATCACGTTTTGAAATCGGCAGAATCTGTGCGACATACCAAATTTTGCTTAGACCATAAGTATGCAGGTACCAGATGCGTTGTAGGAAATTCAGGATCCGGATCCTCTCCATGGATAAGGAATGGCGTAAACTATTAATTTTTTCCCTCCAGTTAACTGCAATAGTATCTTCTATATTTGCCATAAAGCATATACCAAGTATCCTTGTAGTAGTGACACATTGCATCCCCAAGGTCTGTGGCGGTTCCGGCCAATTTCCTAATATTAGGATCTCCGATTTCTCAGCATTTAACACTGCACCGGACATCGTTGTGTACTGCTCCAATCCCTGTTGCATGGTCGTCATATCTTCATTATCTGCAGCCACCACAGTCACATCATCAGCATAGGCTGTAAGTGTGAACCGTTCATTGTATACACTGACTCCTCGCATGGTTTGTTGCAACCTCTGGAGTAAAGGATTCAATGCCAATGAGAACAATCCCATTGATAGCGGACAGCCTTGACGTACTGATCGTTTTATTCGTACCGGCCTGGAAAATCATCCGTTCCATAAGACTCGAGACTGTGCCGTACCGTGGAGTCCCTGAATAAGATTGATTACCGGTACTGGAAATTTCGCAGCCGTTAAGCAGTTCCACAGATACGAATGGCGCACTCTATCAAAAGCCTGTTGAAAGTCGAGATTGATCAAAGCCACCGCTTAATTTTCTCTGCGTAGATGGATCAACGTGTCACGCAGTTCCGCCAATGTGACAATAATGTTCTTTTTCGATATTGCCGCTTGGTTACAATGCATGATTTCTGCATATGCACCTTTTAACCGGTTAGCCAGAACTTTCGCAAATAACTTATAATCGGCGTTTAGCAGCGTTATTGGACGATAGTCCTTCATGGTGGCGGTTTTCTGTTTCTGCGGCACCAGGGTGATAACACCATCCGCGAAGGTTGCGGGAAACACTGCTGTCTCTCACAGTTCCGCATATGCTTCCATCACTTCGTTCTTGATTATTGGCCAGAACTTTCTATAGAATTCATAGGTGAGCCCATCAGGACCTGGTGATGTGTGTCGACTGGCTTGTTGAATGGCGACCAACACCTCTCGCTCCGTGATAGGGCTGGTAAGTATTGTTGCGGATTCCTGGGTGATGCCGGTGTCAAACAGTTCATGTTCCACACGCCTATAAGGGGTGTCTGCTTCTGGCGCTTCTTGAAATAAAGCCTGAAAATGATCCGCTATCAGCTGGAGCTGGGCGCGCGTTCCAACATGGGCAGTTCCAGTGTGCGCGTCCCGTATTGTTTGAGAATATATCTTCCATGACCCTTCTGCCGCTCCTTTGCGAAATAATAAAATGAGTTCTGTTCCGCTTCATGCATGGATTTCACTTTGGCTCGAACTTTGTGTCCCTCCAATTGGTGTAAGTGTTTTAATTTGATGATTTCTTTTACTTTTTTTATCTCCGTCTGCACCTCATAGCCCTCCCTTTGCTTCAGATGCAGCCCCCACAGCGCCTCATTGTAAAAATGTAGTAGCTGCTTCTTGGCCTGTGCCGTCACAGTACCCATGGATTTAAATAGGGAACGAATCGCTGGTTTTGCCGTGTTCACCCACCAAAGACTCTTCCGAGTTGAACTTCTAAAGGCCGTCTGTAACTGAACCCATTTGGTTAGAAATTGTTCCCGAATGTCTGTGTCCTCCAGCATAGAATTATTGAGTTTCCAGTAGCCACGGCCGGCCGTCTCATGCCTTATTTCATTTATTTGCAATTGACATAGCACTGCATGATGGTCGCTAAAAGCCACCGGAATGACCCAAATTCGATGGACATTTGGAGCCATTCCGGGAGATAAATACCGTCGATCGATGCGTGAGGCAGAAGTGTTGCGGATAAAAGTGAATTCCACTTCATTCCCATGCTTGATCTCCCATGCGTCAAGCAGTTGCAACTGTGACACTAGGTGTTGTAGCATGATGCTAAAATTCGTAGCACCTTTTTGATCCTTCGCCTGCAGCGTGCAATTGAAGTCGCCTGCTAGCAGAAGTTCCTTGCCTTGTCGCAAATGCGGGGTTACATCGGTTTGGAAGAAACGCTCTCCCTCGTGTCTATTCTGTGTCCCAGCTGGAGCATATATGTTAACTAGGACGGTCTCTTCCAAAGTAGCGGAGAGGACCCGGCCGTCGGGATCCATCTGAAAATTCTGCAGGGGAAGTCCCTTCCTGTACACTATTGCTGTTCCTCTGCCGTTTAAACCTAGGTTAACTTTATAGTCGTAATTGTAAAGAGCATGTAAGTTATATTTACTTCTTGGAGAAAGCATATGTCAATGTTGTTCACCTGGAGGAAACTATTAAGCAGTTTTTGGGTTACTAGATTTCTGCACCCATTCACATTCACTGTAGCCACCGTTCGTATATAGATCATGATGAAAGCGACTGTCGCAAAGATAGTGTAACTCGGGCGTCTACGTTCTTGGCCTCGTGCATTGCTACTAGTGTGCTACTGTTCAGTCTCTGGATGTCTAACTGGGGTTCTCTGTGCCGGAGGATTTCCCCTAATCCTTGGATCACATAAGGACACCTGGGGCTTCCGTGTCACCTGAAGTAGGATCGGCGACTCCGCTTCTGTAGCCCTCGCATCAGGTTGAGAGGGATGAGATCCACCAGCCATCTCTGCACGCCGATAAATTGCGACTGCTTCAGCTGACCTTGGTTGGTCCTCTTGGGATCTGTGTGGCCGTTCGATTACCTGCGGTCGAGTATCACTCACAGATGGTCGCGCCGCTACGGTGGTGCCGGGGGTGTCCTCCCGGTAATGGGAGTCGGCTCCTATCTCCACCGCTGGGCACCTCACACTTTGTTGTAACTGTGCTGCTTCGCAATCACTCTGGGGATTGTTTCCCGCGTCCCTCCTTGCAGGTAGAACCTCACAGGTGTTCCTGTCACCTCCCTCCTCCAGGATACTGCTGCCAATCAATGCTGAGGCAGGCTCTTGTGTCAGTACTCCAGCCGTATCTACTGTGTCTGTGGACGGGACTTGTAATTGACGTGCCTCCTCATGGGCTCCTTCCACAGCTTCCTCCAGCTCCATTTGATTATTCCAGGATGGTTCTTCCTTATGGGCTTTGCTTGTCTTCACCCGCTTGGCCCGTTTCTTCTCGGTCGGGCGTTTCTCTTCTGCTGCAGCTGTTTCCGTCACAAGTGGACCCACCTCGGGTGGTATTATCTCCTCCGGATTGGCCAGATGTACTCGTTTTGCAGTGGTATCTCGAACTATGGAGGCATACTCCCTTTGCGGTGCAGACCTTGCTGCTTCCTGTTGACTATCATTCACCAGGGACGTTTGCCTGTTTTCATCCGTAGGATGCGCTCCCTCACTCTGCGTGTCCACTACCACCTTCGTCGTTTCTGTTTCGTTTCTCCGTCCAGTCGCCACTAGGCGTGTTGCGGTCGGACGGTGGGGGCAAAATTCCTTTAGAGGTGCCGTGCTACTGCAGACGTAACAGGATCTGGGTTGGCCGGCGTAGGACACCGATAATCTGTAGCTGCCAATGATGATAAAACTAGGGATGTTCGTCTTCAGTTACATCTTAACCGCTCGTACCCCATTAAACACCGGGACGCGATATTGTCGGCTCCATTGTTCCTTCCGGACGTCATATACCGTTCCGTAGCGCTGCAACGCGTCTTTTAAGACCTCTGCCGGGAGCTCTGGGGGTACATCAAACACTCGGACATTGACAGCATTACCGGTCACGTGTTCGATAAGCACTTTAGCCATCTCACCATTCATGTATGTGAAAGGTGTTTCCGCCGCGAAGGTATTGAGGGTTTTCTCCAGCAAGAGTGCTGATATTAATTTAACATAAATTGCCCGTTCACTTGCGATTAACTGTATTGTATCCACTTGTTCCGCATTTAACCGTAATGTATCTGCTATGAAATCATGCACTTCATATGCCGACGGTCGCGTTGCACTTAAAGCAAACTTGATCCGGAGGGTATTTTTTCTCGCGTACATTTCCATTTCTTTTCACTGTTAAATTTAGCTGATCTACTCACTCTAAATTCCTACACTTGGTGATAGTCAATATCACTCACAGTATGGTATATGTCTTTCTTGCGCTCACTCACTATCACGCCACACACGCTGTAGACAAAACAACCGGTTCTCCTGGTACGTCCGCTCTGTCCAAGCGCTCGGGCTCGACTGCACATTGAACATTCGTGAGTTCACAAACTAATCTTCAAGACTTCTTCTGTAAGGCAGTGCAAACCGATTCATTATATCATTAATATTTATGGATTTATAAAAACTGAAAGTGTCTACTTCTTTTGTAATGATCCTGTACACTACTGCACCTTGATTTGAAATATTCATTATTTTTATATCCGGGAAATTCACGAACATCCACTGAATGTGTTGTCTAAGCACTCGCAAGAGTTCTATAAGGTTTAACTTGTCTGGTTTGGTTCTCTCCTTGCTTTAGGGTGCTCTATCTACTCTGTCTAAATTCTTGGAAAACACACACATCTCTCCCTGCCCTCTACTCTCTGTTAAATGGTTATATGCCCTTTGCAAATACAGATGAACGCAAAGAGGAAGGGATACAACAAGAGGGTGTTTCTGTCCCCTTTTCAGATCTGACAAGATGAATCTCACAGACTATAATAATGGTACTGTAATTGTGGCGCAATAAAATAATATCGTAACCGCCTAAGCTAAGCTGAGCTAACCCCGGCACTACAGCCCATGAAGAGCCAAGCCTTACCGCCCAGCCGCTGCGTCCCCCACCTTGGCCCACTACAGGCGTCATTGGTGGGGTGCAGTACTGGAGGGTGGTACGTGGTCAGCATCCCGATCCCTCCCGGCCAGTTATGTGCTCTTCACGACCTGGGACCGCTACTTTTCCGTCAAGTAGCTCCTCAATTGGTCCCCCCGGGACTAATCAGGCTGAGTGCACTCCGTGCCAGACCTCCCAGAGGGGATATAATCCCCATGCTGGTACCAGGGATCGAACCCGGGTCTTCCGCGCCAGAGGCAAGCGCGCTGCCAACTGTGCTAAGGAGGTGGTCATCGTAACCACCTAATATGCTCAAATTCTAAATAAATAGCGTTATTACTGCGTTAAATTTGGGAAATATGAAACTATTCACCATTGGTCATGCTTAGGAATACAACTGTCGTGGGGGTTTAACACACGCCCTGGCCAATTTTGGTGCCCAAGTTTACAGGAAGTATGACGTCAATAAGAGTGAAACATTAAACTATTGAGTTAAGGAAAAATAAAAATTACACAACTTGCATACAAAAGCAGAATGATTTACGCGTTGCTGATTACCTTAAAAGTATCTGAGTGGAATTTTACTCATCACAAGATATAATAGAAGTAATACAAACGACTTCTATGAAACTCAAATACAAAATGTGAACGTATTCCTTTTCTATTCCACGTTCTACGTATGCAACACCTATTGAAATGCTTTCAGGGAAGTCTTGAGTTTGATCCATATAACTACTTCCTCGTTGCTTATGTACCACCCTCGGGCCTTTTCTGTAAAATACGAATCCAGTTGATATGGTACAAACAACGGCTGAAATAATCTCACTACACCTCGCATTTACGTCATATTATTTATCGTAATACGAAGCATTGACCATTACGTCATATCTATAATGAATCCGCCGAAGATGATCTTTGTACCTTATTCGTACGTTTATCACCTTATCTTGGCTTCTTGGCTCACTAAAAGGTCAGTTGTTTGTCTCTTGCCTCTGTAATCAAAGCGGGGCAATAACTTCATACTCTGTTTGCACAATGGAACAGATAGCCTCTAAATACACGGTGGCCTCTGCTCGATACGGGTCAATACAAACAGAAACTCACTCTCTCTTTCGACAGCCTTCACATTTCTAGATGGGATATCCTAAGCTGGAATCCGTGCATCGTTCACTGCTCTGTGAAATGTCTTAAT
>JAUKNM010000044.1:152500-235000 GCA_030765045.1 Tenodera sinensis
CGCAATGGGCGTGCGCTCCAACATTTACTTTGAAAAGTAAAGCTGTGATTAACTAGAAATAATGACGTGTTTGTGCTTTGTTTCTGTGTTCTGTTTGTTTGTTTGTTTGTTTTTTGTTTTTTTTTGTTGTTTTTTTTCTCCATGGATTAAGGTTGTGTCCCTTACTAAGATAGTTGCAATACTAATTTGCATTGTTGATTTTGCCTTAAATACTTAAACTGGGTGCGAGGCAGTAATCTATGACAGTAACTCGTCTAGCACTTAAACGAAGCATCGCAGCAAAAAAGTTTCCTTAACAAAAAGTGTTTAAAGTCGTGTCATCTACCAGCTCCCAAAGTTTGTCGGTCTGATTTTGGGACAACAAATATATATATTTGGTATATGTAACACGATCTTTGGTGCTCAAAATGAAGTGTACCTCAATATTCTGTAACCACTATTTCTAGGGTAATGGTTTAATGGTTGAAAGGAGCTTTAATTCGGCAGCTTCTTGTGAAATGTTAGTGCTGTTATTAGCTAAATAAACATATACTTTCCTCCTTTTCTTCTATGCATAGGAATACAAGGTATACATAAGTAATAGAGGGATTAGTGTATTGAGCACTGTAAATAAACTCCCTTAGACACCCCCAGCGCAACAGCCCATGAAGGGCCAAGGCTTACCACCCGGCCGCTGCGTCCCGCACCTCATCTTCATCAAGTAGCTCCTCAGTTGGGCCCTCCGGGACTTAACGAGACTGCGTGCACCCCATACTAAACCTCCCAGAGGGGGAAAACTCCCCACGCTGGTACCGGGAATGAAACTCGGGTCTTCCGGGCCAGAAGCAGGGGAGCTACCACTGCGCCACGGAGGCGGTCTAAGCTCCCTTCGGTAAGACATTATTTTGGTTGACATGTACTTGGGCATTTAAACGATTCCCGTAGGACGTTATCGACAGGCTGCTATGCCGGAGAGTAACAATGCAGAAGCTTTCATGAAATGTTGCATAACCGTTATGCTACTTTTCTCACTAAAAGGCATGAAATCTTTCCTTATTATCCATGATAGAAAATAAAATAAGAGTATGGAACCAATTGCATAAATTGTTTATAATTTCATGACACTTGATTGTAAACGCTTTCACACTGACACTCCAAGATTGTGAAACGAAAGAGAATTCCTCTCCAGAAAACTGAAATACCTTGCAAAAAGTTATGTGAGAGCTATTGAATATTTTGTTTATAAAAATTTCTTCTCCATTATTTTTATAAAGAAAGGGTGAAAATGTGTGTTACATTCATATGATTACTCATTCTTCTACAGACTTGTTGTACAAAGGCTTTTTCTTCTATCTACTTCATATCAATCCAGATAAACGTTTGTATTAATGGTTACACGCGTATTTCGTTACATATATAAAAACGATAAAGGAGACCGAAGTCTTAGCCATATATTTAAAACAGCATTTCGCTATGTGGTGACTTGAAATTCCACTCCTTGCTCGGCTACAAAAAAAGACAAATAATGCCTTAGCACTTAGAAGTTTAAGATTTTGAAAACTGAAACCAATAACAAAGGAAAATGATTTCACCTAAATTGTGTGCTTTGTGTAATAAGCTTTTTACTCTCTGTCGGATTATTAGTTAGTTGTACAAATTTATACCAAATGCATTCCAAATGAAATGACTTCAAAAGCCATTCGCAGAAAATTCAACATCTACACTATACTTGTTATACAAATATCTTAAACATATGATACTTTAATACCACTCGTTGGAACCCTTTTCACAAAATAAAAGGTCATGAAATAATTTCCACGTAAATTGTAAATTGGGATAATTTTGTTTTCTGAGTTACGCTGTTCACAGACCGACACATACAGCAATTACACCGATACAATATTTCTAAAAATGCCCTTTTTATTTATGGAACCTCAAAACATTTGTATTTTCAATGGAATTACCGTATAAAATCTTTGCGTGTAATTCAATTCTTCTTCTAGTATACAGGTATAAATGAATAACACCCCACGAATTTTACTGGTAATAGACGGTTCATAGGCAATCAATTTGACACAGGGAACCTGTGGTCTAAGGCGTCAAGTTACCAAGTTATACATATTCAAACTATTTAGAGATTGTGATCAATAAATCATAACCAGAAAAGAAAAGTAATAGCCATTGGAAATGAAATAGTACTTATTAGGCCCTTAGTAAAGCCTGTATTTTGTCTGTCTTAAGAAGCATTTCTAAATTATAGCGCTACTAAATGCCCTTAAATAAAATTGTGGTCTTAACATATGGCTGCACGCCACTGCAATGGATAGAAGGTTGTAACGAACGACTAAAGAAACATATGGGAGCTTTAAAACGTGTGCTTTGGCCGCACGGTTTTGCCGACTGACTGTGGACCTAATAAACCCGAGGAATGGAGATGGGTAAAGTTTTGTATTGTTCCCCTTTGTTTTCCATTTTGAGAGCAATGTTATGCGTATGATTCTTCTCACATATGATGGCTTAGAGTGGAGGGTTATGTGTTGACGCTGGTCTGAAGCTGTCGGTTGGCTATAATTGTCCAGGTCAATACGAGCAATTTTCAATCTAATCAGCTGTAAAACAATTCACAAAACGTTGAACCAAGCTGTAACACAAAGTACGAGTAACTCGTACTACGACTCCTCAAAAGAGGCACTGAGTACCTATGTGTTATCATGGCAAATGTATAATACTGCCAATAGGTGACCTTAATAACCTTGGAAGACACTAACATGTGGTGACTGTTTCCTACTTAAGTCACCCACGTCTCATTTCCTAGTTGCCTTCAGCACATATTACTTTGAGGCAGTTAATAGGGGCATTGGGAATATGGATCAAAATTACACTTGTGCCGAATTAGCTGACATGCACCTAGCATATGGTAAAGCAGGGAATAGCTGCATGGATTCACAGCGAAAAGTACTCCAATAGATGGCTGCCCCATAGAACTACTTTCGAATCTATAGATCGGCGTCTGCAAAAACGTGGTTCTGTGGTGACAAATAATGCAGAGTGCGGTGCAAGAGTATCCATTTACTGGAAGAGGAACTGTCAACCAGCGCCCGTGATATTACACGTACAATGGGCGTTAACCACACAAGTGTAGGGCAAGTCTTGCATGAGGAGCTTCTCTACCCTTTTCATCGCAAAAGCTGCAAACCTTAACTCCAGAGGATTGTGATCCACGCTTGGAGTTATGCGAATGGGCCTTAAGGCAGCCACTGGAACTGTTTTCTCTGGTGTTGTTCATCGATGAAGCCGCGTTTACCAGGGATGGGTCGATTCTAAACTACAAGAGTATTTACATATGGGATACGAAAACCTCATGCCACTGATGAGAAGTGACAGAAATAGCAGTTTATGGTGGACATATGGCCTGGCATTATTTCTGACCACGTCATTGGTGTCGACTGCGTAGCGACACTTATACAACATTTCCGAAGTATGACTGGCATCCCTTTTGGAAGAACTGCATCTTGATGTTCGCGCTCAACTGCATTTTCAACACGACGGAGCTCCAGCGCATTATACTATAAACGTACGAAAGAACCTAAATCAAGTCTTCTCAAACCGTTGGATCTAAAGAGGCAGTCCTAACCTGCCGTGGCCACCTCGTTTGTCGTATCTCAACCCCATGGGCTTCATTTTCTGAGGTCCTCTTCAGACTCTGGTGTACTCATCATTAGTTGATTCTGACGAGACTTTGGTTACCCGCATTATTGCAGCATTATTCGCAACCCACCAGGGTGGCTCGACAGGTTTCCCGAATCATTTATGCTTCTGTGTCGCCTATGCATTGATGTTGGAGGTCAGCATTTTAAGTTGTACCTTTGAAATCTGCACCTACTCATTATTTCATTCCTTGCCTTTGTTCAGTTTGTATCTTCCTATTGTATTGTAATGTTAATATCAATTCAACTTATTTTTATAATAAATTCAACCACGCGTAACTCTTTTCAAGTACGTATCAATTATTTACTTCTTTGAAAGCTGTTAAACTTGAACCATCTGTTTAAGTACTATGAAGTTTGCACTGTGTATCTGCTATTTTGGTAATGAAAACGTAAATAATAATTAAACAAATTTGAAATAAGAACTTAAACATTGGTTGAATGAAGGATTGCAACACGACACAAATGTTTACTATAAACCGAATTAAATTTAGCATATAGTTAAGAAAGAAACAACTAAAGAAAAAAGGAAAGGAAAAATATGCGACTTCGGGGATTTGGAACCGAGCTTTTAATCCACGTGTACCTCCGTCATCCTGGTATGGCGCTAAATACTCAGGCTACTTGTTTCTCATCATACGTTATAGCTGCACTGGACATCATCAGTGGCGTACGTAGCCCCAAACAATTTTAGGGCACAGTTCTGTGATTTGTAATCCTAGATCATAGGTTTCCTATCTCAGATTGTCTATGAGGTATCTATTACCAGTAAAATTCGTGCGCTGTTACTCATTTACACCATTGTTCTGGAAATCCGGCACGTATACCTATTTTTTCATGCAGAAGGTTTGCATGCTATCCATTTCATTGCAGTTGCATGCATTTTGCTTCTTATTCTTCAAAAAACTACAGTTTTATTCGAAAAATTTAATGGAAATGCCACATATTTCATTCACACAGTTTCCTCTTCTCACTTTTCTTTTACGAAACACCATCACGATCACATTTCTTTATCTGTTCGCGCTCAAGACGCAGTTCATACAATTACCTCTGACTGAAATAGAAATGCAACCCATCACATTTACAGTATTTTCTCTACACAGTTTTCTTTTATGAAATACAATCGCACGTTTTCCTACACTCCCTCTTCTACAAAAAAATAAAAAAAAATAAAAATAAAAAAAATAAAAAAATAAAAATAAAAAAATCATACTATTTTCGATATGTTTGAAATTGAAATGCAACGCACTACATTCACACGGTTATCTTTACTCACGTTCTTTTAAGAAACACATTGACATCCCTCTTCTAAAAAGTATTAATATAATTTCCTTTATGTCTGACTTAGAAATGCAACGTCTTACATTCACACACCTTTCTCTACTTGCTTTTCTTCCTGTGGTATTTGAGATTGTTCAACAGTGCTTTTGCACAGTGATCTTCCAGTGTTTTTATTTATTTATTTTTAGTTTTTGGGTTTTTTATAGTATCCAACATAAGTCTAAGAGTTGTAGGGGGAAAATAGTGAGAGCACGGGCAAGGCCGGATATTTCAGCCAGTTATAAATATCTAGTGGAGAACGTAAAACTGTATAGGAAGGAACAAAAGGAGAAAAGAAACTACTTGCAGCATACTAGAGATCTCTTAGTAATACTTTGTGTATTGTTGTTGTTGTTGTTTTCTAATGGCTGGCGTTTGGCGATTAAGTTCTTTGTCCTCTTGCACTCCAAACCAAGAAACAAATGCTTAGCGTGCTACAAATGTAGAGAAAATATAATATCAATCACACCAGGTTTGAAATATCACTCAAATGTACAAAAACAGCTTTACGAGATTTGAACACACTCTACAACGAAATTTTCCAGGCAGTTGTTCTTCCCTACCTTCTCTCTCTCTCTCTCTCTCTCTCTCTCTCTCTCTCTCTCTCTCTCTCTCTCTCTCTCTCTCTCTTTCTCCCTCTCTCTCTGTTTTCACTTATAGATGCGTATTTTATAATTATGTGCAATACGATTCATGTAATAACTAAACTTTTCGTACCTACTTTTTATCCTTTATTAACAGTTTTACAAACTCATAAAACACCTTATTTTTCTATCTGTTGTATTCCCAACAATCGATTTCTGTTACAGTAATATGTTCACATTGGAAGATACTATGACATCAGTCTGCTATTCAAAAGAAAGGTAGATATGTGCTCATTTGTCTGTCAATGAGTTTTTTTATTGATATAACGGATGAATCAGCTAAAACTACCACAGCGAGTGTTTCTGAAGTAAATTAAGTTAATGTTGCATTAGTTTCAAACAAATTAAGTATAGACGAAGAAAATACAAACCTTCTTAGAACTATTTCACCAGTAGACAGCAGAAAGTGAAGGTATCATTTAAAAATCTACACCCTTTTAATAATAAAGTATATTATTGAATTTAATAAAGAGCAATTCAACGATATTAGGTGGCCCATGGAGTTCTTCGCTAACTTCCAAGTTCTAATAGATGAAAGAGGTACTGTCGTATGAAACATTTGAATAGCAGGTTGCTTGCTCCACTTAATCACTAATCTAAGGAATGAATGTACCCAAAGATAAGAAAAGGCGCAAAATAAACATTTTATTCCGTAATAAGTCACCTAGATTCCCTAATGAAACAGAGTTTGATCTTCCATTCACAGTTCTCCAGGCGTCAAACTTTTAACTTCCACTTCCGAAAACGATTCTGAGCTCACTCGTTAAACAAATTGTTTCAACTTTTGAGAAGCATATCACCTCTGCAGACTACCAATCAAACCCGAACGAGTTGCAACTTCCTTTGCATAATTTGCCTCAAACAAGAATTATCCTATTGTAAACATATGGCAGGGGAGAAAGAGGGAACCTCTATAAACATCCATAAATTTCACTCCACCAATCACCTACCTAGGAGCGTTTCGCTACAGTGTCTCTCTCACTCTCTTTCTTCCCTCCCAAATGTTTACAATAGGATCGTTCTAGTTTGAGGCATATTATACTAATTATTATACCAGACGACAAACCGAGCAAGTGAGCCGGTCACTGTCGACAACCTTCTTGCCTCTTAAACACGGTACTCTTCGATTAAGCAACCAAATCAGAAAGCAATCGCAACACTGACACACTACTATTTAACTCTCGTAACAGAGTAGAGCGAGAGTAGAAAACATTGTCAACATTACTTACACATACGAGTACCTTCCTATACCTGCTCCGAAGTGGGTTGTGGAGAAAGGAAGAAGTGAGATTACAAACCAAGCGATATGACTCCGAGGTAACGTGTGAGTCTCTCATTCGACAGATCGTGGGTTTGATTCCCGTAGCCGACCTTGCTGATCCATGCTATTTTTCGGGAATTTTCTAGCCACGCCAGGTGAATGCTGGGAACCATAATTACATTCCCTGAGTTTCCCGTCCTACCATTTAGCTTCATTAATTATTTCATTCATTGTTCATCCCATTGGTTCTTTTAGGGTCGCAAGTGTCAACGAAGGCGTTAGGTGCAGCTTGGCAGGGATGACATGCGCAAAGGAACTCCTTCCATCCCTTGTCCGTGGGATCCGGGTAGAGAGGCGGCATATAGTCGATACAAGCGGGGTCCCTCTAAGGGCAGGCTCACACTTGGACGCGCACCGCGCAGAGGCGAAGCGCGGCGCGCCGAAAAATATATTTTCCATGTTCATAAATGGAACGCCTCTCACCTGTACGCGGCACGACGAGCAGAATTTCAGGCTTCCACTCGCTTCCGCTCGTAGAGAATGTTTCTTCTCCTTCCGCGGATGTGGTGTCACAATCGGTATCAATCGTGTCTTTGTCGGGAGTCTTCGTGCTAATCAAGGTCATCTCTAATTCTGTGACATTTGTATTCAGTAGCAGTAAATCATTCATTGTGCTTAATATACCTTTATCTGCAGCAATAGATTAGAAAAGCTTATCACTTTGGTTCAACAATATACCTTTTTGTTCGATAAATGACACAAATTGTACAGTAATAACAATGCAAGGGATAATGCTTGGGAACAAATACCTGCGGAAATTGAAAATGTTCTAGGAAAATGAATATAAACCCTATAATTTAAGGAAGAGCTGCATGGAATTACTACATATTTGATGTTATATTGCGCGTTCCTATTAAATAGTAATACAAGAAAGACTATAATCATAACAGAACAAACTTCGTAAGGGCTTGTGCAGTGTCTTGGTCACGTGTGATAATTATTAGACTCAAATTCATTTCTTATGGTAGAATGGATGCGGCATCTGAACTTGAATGTAGTTTACAACTCTCTAAGGTTAAATAAAACACTTTCTGTGAGTATGCATCCACTGTTGCTCACTGTAAATATTTATTTTCCTCCATCAACAACTTCGAGCGGTAGTTTTTGTTCTGGATAGCTTTTCCTAGGCTTAAAGCCCTATAAAAGAAATGGATACCCATGATGGACAAATATTATATATTAGGTATTTAATTTCCATATCTGGTGTGCTCTGAATTATTTACAGATAATACTGAGTTGATGCACAACTGACAATGGTCATCAAAAGTATATTTTACAAGTTAAAATTTGCCAGTCTATAGTTTTACTTTATTTTTTAATATAGACAACCTCCGATTCGTCGAAAATGCTGTAAGCTTCTTATTATAATAACCACCAATGTTTAAAACATTAAGCCTAGATAAATATGCAACATTACATAAATAAAACCTTACTTTGAGTGTAATAATTTTTACACCTCTGTAATTCTAAATCACTTTATAATGAATGACCACAAACATTTAAAAGTATCTAATTATGTTTATTTAATTGGGCATCCAGTTAAGAAATAAGAATAGCTAATTTATCTACTATGGTTTAAAAGAGCGTTATTGTTTCAAATCATCACAACATATTAAATGTCAAATAATAATAATAATAATAATAATAATAATAATAATAATAATAATAATAATAATAATAATAATAATAATAATAATAATAATAATAATAATAATAATAATAATAATAGTAATAATAATAATAATAATAATAATAATAATAATAATAATAATAATAATAATAATAATACTAATAATAATAAAATAATACTAATAATAATAACAACAATAACAATTACAATAATAATAACAATAACAATAACAATAACAATAATAATAATAATAATAATAATAATAATAATAATAATAATAATAATAATAATAATAATAATAATAATAATAATAATAATAATAATAATAATAATAATAATAATAATAATAATAATAATAATAATAATAATAATAATAATAATAATAATAATAATAATAACAATATACCCTGATGGGGTTTTCTCTGGTTTCTCCCTCCAATAATTGCTCCATCATCACCTTTCCAATCATCCACTTCTCTTGATTTCATATCATCCTAATAACTATCATACCGGATACTGGGCTGACCACCCTCTTCCAGGTGTGCACTAGGAAAGGTACATAAATTCATCTGCTCCCTGATAGACACTGGGTTGTAAGTCCTACATAAGGGGAGGGTAATCAGCTAAAGAAGAAGAAGAAACAGCCCATGGCATATTTATTGCTAAAACTATTATTATTATTATTATTATTATTATTATTATTATTATTATTATTATTATTATTATTATTATTATTATTATTATTATTATTATTATTATTATTATTATTATTATTATTATTATTATTATTATTATTATTATTATTATTATTATTATTATTATTATTATTATTATTATTATTATTATTATTATTATTATTATTATTATTATTATTATTATTATTATTATTATTATTATTATTATTATTATTATTATTATTATTATTATTATTATTATTATTATTATTATTATTATTATTATTATTATTATTATTATTATTATTATTATTATTATTATTATTATTATTGTTGTTGTTGTTGTTGTTATTATTATTTTTTTTCATTATCATTATCATTATCATCATCAATATCATTATCATTATCACTATCACTATCACTATCATTATCATTATCATTATCATTATCATTATCATTATTATTATTATTATTACTACTACTACTACTATCATCATCACTATAAACGGGAAATATATTATGTGAATTATCTTTGTTTAAATAATTGTATAAACATGTTACTTGAACACTATTAATGATACCCCACAAAGTGATATTGTTCAAATACATGCTGAAAAGAAAGTACTGATTTCTTTCGTTTACATACAATAATAGTATTTATCTTCTTGTTGCTCCCTGCTCAGCACACGAAAGCCGTCCCAGGCCTAGCACACCAGGCGCAAGTAATTCATAAGAAAATTCTTCGTTTCTTGTCCATTGGAAAAAAAAATTGGAGCCGGCTGTATGTCTATTTATCACACCATTGTGAGTTGCCTTGTGTTATCTACTGTCTTTCCTTTCACCTCCAGAGAGCAGAACACCCCCTCAGACGTTTTCTCCTAAGAGGCCTGCAGTACATTCTCATTGTTCGCAGAAGCCATACAGCATACACGGATGCAGAAATAATAGCTTGCAATTGCAACCGTTCATAAGCAATAGGAAGAGGAAGAAACATGCATAATTTTCTCCATGAATTCCCATGCCATGAACATTTCAAAGGATTGTTACTTCCTACTATTGAATAGCAACTCAATTGGCAAAATAATAAGAAAGGATATTTGTATATAAACCTGTTACACCAAAAGCGTTCATCCATGTTGGTTTACATCCAGGATTTGCCTAGGCGGTATACAGTCTCAGAATAGGTCAAATTAATTCGTAAATATGTACTGCAAGCTTTGAAACATGAACAACCTGGTACGTTCACACAATTTTCTCCACACATTCCTAAAAAGCCATTATTACAAAAGTGTATTACTCTATCCAATTCATGTTAATCGAGATGAATACCGTATTATATCGCGTAATCCCCCCTCCTCCTTTTTTTCTCGAAAAATTTGCTTGAAAACACTGGGGAGGGAATTATGCGAGTGGTGCTTCTAGGAATTCAGAAAGGAAGGGAAACCATGTAGTATTATGTAAAAGTTGTATAGGTATACAGTAATTTGTGAATGAACTGGATAGATACCATGGTTTCATTGGGCCTACAATGTATTGTTTCATTGTTTCTTTTCTCTGACTATTCTGCGGTCTCATTTTCGTCATTTATATCTGGCTCAGATAACACATCTTCATTTGCACTATTCCACAATATGTCGTCAGAGCCATGAATGACACAAAAAATACGAGTTCTTTTTAAACTCTTCTTAACAATATGACGACTTGTAACAAAGTAACTTAGAAATACGTCTGCAAATTCACATTTCAATTTTACGATACGTTGTGACAATGGCAATGCGAGTATTTTTGTGGCTAGCATTGCGTGCATTGTTGTCCGTGACTGGCACCGCTGCGTCGATTGTTGTCCATTGTCAAGTCATTTGAAGGCCGGTCCAATAAGAACGAGCCAGAAGAGGGAATTATGTGATGTTTAATAGGTAAATAACTTTTAGTGATGAAAAATCATAGGGGAGGGAAATATACGATGGGGGGGGGGGGGGCCTTATGCGATAAAATACGGTATTTACATGAATGGCTTTATTCCACATTTTCTCGTGAGCACAAAGAGAATAAGAGAACACAGCACACTTAAGCCATAGTAAAATCCTTTAAGAGCTGGTCGCTACGCGATGGCTTTGAAATTCCGGTATCTTTGCATCATAAGAAATGCATGCTGTGTTGCACTCACGCGTGTTTCTGAACTCACTCTTGTACAAAGTATTCTTACAAATGCTTAGTATTTTATCTACTTCATGCCAACCGAGATATGTGGAGAAACTGTTTTAATTCATATTTCCATGTAGGCACAGCGAGATTAGGGGACTGCAGTAAGGTTTAAGCGATAATCAAAGAATTTTTGAGCGAGCCGCAATGAATGGCTTTGGAATTCCGTTTCCTTTGCATCACCAAGAGAGTGAGAGAGAGAGAGAGAGAGAGAGAGAGAGAGAGAGAGAGAGAGAGAGAAAGAGAGACCATTAGTGACTTCCTATTTAAGAAAGGTATATTTTAAAATGCAAACCAGTAACAAGCAGTGCCTCGGAAATGCGTAACTCCACAAAAAATGCAATTAGACAGTAAATTCTGTGCTTTAACGAGACTTGCGGTGTACGGCCATCCCAAGATCTACATGGGGCGAGCCAGATAGTGGAGGGGGGGGGGGGGGCTAGAGCTTCTCGCAATAGGCGAACAGCCTAGGCAGTTCAATTGCAAGCTTCGTATCGTCGCTCATTGGTTTGATGTCATAACTCTGGGATTTGGTTTCGGGAACCAGGGAGAAGGACAAAGGAGGGGGGGGGGGGGGGCGGGGTCGCACGAAACAGCTTTGTTGAATATATTGTCCTCTATACTATTCATGCCATTTGAAGCTTGATTTGAAGTGAGCAAACGATATGGATAACCAGTCGAAAGTAATTGCGCTTCCTGCAAGGGCTGCGGCACTATATGGAGTGAACGCCTCAAACTGGTGGAAAAAATACCAAGAATGGGGATACTGGACACGTGGATTAAATACTAGAACACTATCGTCTTGTGTTTTCCCCTTATGTTTGTATACGTGACGAAATCATGCTTTTGTGTGCTCGGTATGTTTTGTGTAGATAGAGCTTAAGTTACAGTTTTAAATTATTTTGTAATGAAATGACAAGATTCGAAATAAATATGCGCAATGTGCAGTTCAAGTTAATACACATATAACAAAACAGATAAATCTGCCTCATCCCTCGTTCCCTTCCCAAGAAAACTACACAAACCTGAGAAGGTTCATTATTCGAAATGGACTGGCAATCTGGCGTTTGCTCCTATCCTCAATAACCGCTGATAAAATAATCTAAGTCCGATGAGACACATTCTGAATTATATGTTTCAACGTATCTTAAACTGTCTGGGCTTCTGGTTCAGCTCCGTCATCGCGAAACAAAGGGCAGGCCCACGGCTTCATATCGCTGATAAGGGTTTGAACTGGTGGCGTGGTGCCATTCACTACCAACCTAAACAGCTGTTCCTCATATCAGAAAGTTTCCGTGTACCGCACTGTACAAGCAACGCCAAAGATAATCTCACTGCACCTCACGTCTACGTCACGTTGTTTATCGTTATACAAAGCCTTGCCGCTTCATTGGTTGCTTTGCGCCACGGGACAAGGATGTGCCACGCATTTTGCTAAATAACCTTAACCAATAACTAAAGCAAAGGATACCAAATGGCGTAAAAACGAAATACATGTTTACGCTTTCGACCGTATTGGCTAAAAGAGAAAGAGAAGAGTGAGTGGATTCAGTTTGTCATACAGACCTCTTATCATGATTGGTAGCTACACCTTATTGGCTACTATAAGTACATGCCTATGAAGGAATAAGAGTTTAAGGGAAAGACTTGGTGAGCTCACAGGTTACGGAAATGTATAATGTGTATGTGTGAGAAGATTTTCAGGGAATATAAATTAAAGTTTGAATGCTATTTATTAAATACACAGCAAGCCAGCGCTCGATGATAAGAAAAGTGAACAGAATTGTATTCTCTCTATGATATGTATGTATGTATGTATGTATGTATGTATGTATGTATGTATGTATGTATGTATGTATGTATGTATGTATGTATGTATGTATGTATGTATGTATGTATGTATGTATGTATGTATGTATGTATGTATGTATGTATGTATGTATGTATGTATGTATGTATGTATGTATGTATGTATGTATGTATGTATGTATGTATGTATGTATGTATGTATGTATGTATGTATGTATGTATGTATGTATGTATGTATGTATGTATGTATGTATGTATGTATGTATGTATGTATGTATGTATGTATGTATGTATGTATGTATGTATGTATGTATGTATGTATGTATGTATGTATGTATGTATGTATGTATGTATGTATGTATGTATGTATGTATGTATGTATGTATGTATGTATGTATGTATGTATGTATGTATGTATGTATGTATGTATGTATGTATGTATGTATGTATGTATGTATGTATGTATGTATGTATGTATGTATGTATGTATGTATGTATGTATGTATGTATGTATGTATGTATGTATGTATGTATGTATGTATGTATGTATGTATGTATGTATGTATGTATGTATGTATGTATGTATGTATGTATGTATGTATGTATGTATGTATGTATGTATGTATGTATGTATGTATGTATGTATGTATGTATGTATGTATGTATGTATGTATGTATGTATGTATGTATGTATGTATGTATGTATGTATGTATGTATGTATGTATGTATGTATGTATGTATGTATGTATGTATGTATGTATGTATGTATGTATGTATGTATGTATGTATGTATGTATGTATGTATGTATGTATGTATGTATGTATGTATGTATGTATGTATGTATGTATGTATGTATGTATGTATGTATGTATGTATGTATGTATGTATGTATGTATGTATGTATGTATGTATGTATGTATGTATGTATGTATGTATGTATGTATGTATGTATGTATGTATGTATGTATGTATGTATGTATGTATGTATGTATGTATGTATGTATGTATGTATGTATGTATGTATGTATGTATGTATGTATGTATGTATGTATGTATGTATGTATGTATGTATGTATGTATGTATGTATGTATGTATGTATGTATGTATGTATGTATGTATGTATGTATGTATGTATGTATGTATGTATGTATGTATGTATGTATGTATGTATGTATGTATGTATGTATGTATGTATGTATGTATGTATGTATGTATGTATGTATGTATGTATGTATGTATGTATGTATGTATGTATGTATGTATGTATGTATGTATGTATGTATGTATGTATGTATGTATGTATGTATGTATGTATGTATGTATGTATGTATGTATGTATGTATGTATGTATGTATGTATGTATGTATGTATGTATGTATGTATGTATGTATGTATGTATGTATGTATGTATGTATGTATGTATGTATGTATGTATGTATGTATGTATGTATGTATGTATGTATGTATGTATGTATGTATGTATGTATGTATGTATGTATGTATGTATGTATGTATGTATGTATGTATGTATGTATGTATGTATGTATGTATGTATGTATGTATGTATGTATGTATGTATGTATGTATGTATGTATGTATGTATGTATGTATGTATGTATGTATGTATGTATGTATGTATGTATGTATGTATGTATGTATGTATGTATGTATGTATGTATGTATGTATGTATGTATGTATGTATGTATGTATGTATGTATGTATGTATGTATGTATGTATGTATGTATGTATGTATGTATGTATGTATGTATGTATGTATGTATGTATGTATGTATGTATGTATGTATGTATGTATGTATGTATGTATGTATGTATGTATGTATGTATGTATGTATGTATGTATGTATGTATGTATGTATGTATGTATGTATGTATGTATGTATGTATGTATGTATGTATGTATGTATGTATGTATGTATGTATGTATGTATGTATGTATGTATGTATGTATGTATGTATGTATGTATGTATGTATGTATGTATGTATGTATGTATGTATGTATGTATGTATGTATGTATGTATGTATGTATGTATGTATGTATGTATGTATGTATGTATGTATGTATGTATGTATGTATGTATGTATGTATGTATGTATGTATGTATGTATGTATGTATGTATGTATGTATGTATGTATGTATGTATGTATGTATGTATGTATGTATGTATGTATGTATGTATGTATGTATGTATGTATGTATGTATGTATGTATGTATGTATGTATGTATGTATGTATGTATGTATGTATGTATGTATGTATGTATGTATGTATGTATGTATGTATGTATGTATGTATGTATGTATGTATGTATGTATGTATGTATGTATGTATGTATGTATGTATGTATGTATGTATGTATGTATGTATGTATGTATGTATGTATGTATGTATGTATGTATGTATGTATGTATGTATGTATGTATGTATGTATGTATGTATGTATGTATGTATGTATGTATGTATGTATGTATGTATGTATGTATGTATGTATGTATGTATGTATGTATGTATGTATGTATGTATGTATGTATGTATGTATGTATGTATGTATGTATGTATGTATGTATGTATGTATGTATGTATGTATGTATGTATGTATGTATGTATGTATGTATGTATGTATGTATGTATGTATGTATGTATGTATGTATGTATGTATGTATGTATGTATGTATGTATGTATGTATGTATGTATGTATGTATGTATGTATGTATGTATGTATGTATGTATGTATGTATGTATGTATGTATGTATGTATGTATGTATGTATGTATGTATGTATGTATGTATGTATGTATGTATGTATGTATGTATGTATGTATGTATGTATGTATGTATGTATGTATGTATGTATGTATGTATGTATGTATGTATGTATGTATGTATGTATGTATGTATGTATGTATGTATGTATGTATGTATGTATGTATGTATGTATGTATGTATGTATGTATGTATGTATGTATGTATGTATGTATGTATGTATGTATGTATGTATGTATGTATGTATGTATGTATGTATGTATGTATGTATGTATGTATGTATGTATGTATGTATGTATGTATGTATGTATGTATGTATGTATGTATGTATGTATGTATGTATGTATGTATGTATGTATGTATGTATGTATGTATGTATGTATGTATGTATGTATGTATGTATGTATGTATGTATGTATGTATGTATGTATGTATGTATGTATGTATGTATGTATGTATGTATGTATGTATGTATGTATGTATGTATGTATGTATGTATGTATGTATGTATGTATGTATGTATGTATGTATGTATGTATGTATGTATGTATGTATGTATGTATGTATGTATGTATGTATGTATGTATGTATGTATGTATGTATGTATGTATGTATGTATGTATGTATGTATGTATGTATGTATGTATGTATGTATGTATGTATGTATGTATGTATGTATGTATGTATGTATGTATGTATGTATGTATGTATGTATGTATGTATGTATGTATGTATGTATGTATGTATGTATGTATGTATGTATGTATGTATGTATGTATGTATGTATGTATGTATGTATGTATGTATGTATGTATGTATGTATGTATGTATGTATGTATGTATGTATGTATGTATGTATGTATGTATGTATGTATGTATGTATGTATGTATGTATGTATGTATGTATGTATGTATGTATGTATGTATGTATGTATGTATGTATGTATGTATGTATGTATGTATGTATGTATGTATGTATGTATGTATGTATGTATGTATGTATGTATGTATGTATGTATGTATGTATGTATGTATGTATGTATGTATGTATGTATGTATGTATGTATGTATGTATGTATGTATGTATGTATGTATGTATGTATGTATGTATGTATGTATGTATGTATGTATGTATGTATGTATGTATGTATGTATGTATGTATGTATGTATGTATGTATGTATGTATGTATGTATGTATGTATGTATGTATGTATGTATGTATGTATGTATGTATGTATGTATGTATGTATGTATGTATGTATGTATGTATGTATGTATGTATGTATGTATGTATGTATGTATGTATGTATGTATGTATGTATGTATGTATGTATGTATGTATGTATGTATGTATGTATGTATGTATGTATGTATGTATGTATGTATGTATGTATGTATGTATGTATGTATGTATGTATGTATGTATGTATGTATGTATGTATGTATGTATGTATGTATGTATGTATGTATGTATGTATGTATGTATGTATGTATGTATGTATGTATGTATGTATGTATGTATGTATGTATGTATGTATGTATGTATGTATGTATGTATGTATGTATGTATGTATGTATGTATGTATGTATGTATGTATGTATGTATGTATGTATGTATGTATGTATGTATGTATGTATGTATGTATGTATGTATGTATGTATGTATGTATGTATGTATGTATGTATGTATGTATGTATGTATGTATGTATGTATGTATGTATGTATGTATGTATGTATGTATGTATGTATGTATGTATGTATGTATGTATGTATGTATGTATGTATGTATGTATGTATGTATGTATGTATGTATGTATGTATGTATGTATGTATGTATGTATGTATGTATGTATGTATGTATGTATGTATGTATGTATGTATGTATGTATGTATGTATGTATGTATGTATGTATGTATGTATGTATGTATGTATGTATGTATGTATGTATGTATGTATGTATGTATGTATGTATGTATGTATGTATGTATGTATGTATGTATGTATGTATGTATGTATGTATGTATGTATGTATGTATGTATGTATGTATGTATGTATGTATGTATGTATGTATGTATGTATGTATGTATGTATGTATGTATGTATGTATGTATGTATGTATGTATGTATGTATGTATGTATGTATGTATGTATGTATGTATGTATGTATGTATGTATGTATGTATGTATGTATGTATGTATGTATGTATGTATGTATGTATGTATGTATGTATGTATGTATGTATGTATGTATGTATGTATGTATGTATGTATGTATGTATGTATGTATGTATGTATGTATGTATGTATGTATGTATGTATGTATGTATGTATGTATGTATGTATGTATGTATGTATGTATGTATGTATGTATGTATGTATGTATGTATGTATGTATGTATGTATGTATGTATGTATGTATGTATGTATGTATGTATGTATGTATGTATGTATGTATGTATGTATGTATGTATGTATGTATGTATGTATGTATGTATGTATGTATGTATGTATGTATGTATGTATGTATGTATGTATGTATGTATGTATGTATGTATGTATGTATGTATGTATGTATGTATGTATGTATGTATGTATGTATGTATGTATGTATGTATGTATGTATGTATGTATGTATGTATGTATGTATGTATGTATGTATGTATGTATGTATGTATGTATGTATGTATGTATGTATGTATGTATGTATGTATGTATGTATGTATGTATGTATGTATGTATGTATGTATGTATGTATGTATGTATGTATGTATGTATGTATGTATGTATGTATGTATGTATGTATGTATGTATGTATGTATGTATGTATGTATGTATGTATGTATGTATGTATGTATGTATGTATGTATGTATGTATGTATGTATGTATGTATGTATGTATGTATGTATGTATGTATGTATGTATGTATGTATGTATGTATGTATGTATGTATGTATGTATGTATGTATGTATGTATGTATGTATGTATGTATGTATGTATGTATGTATGTATGTATGTATGTATGTATGTATGTATGTATGTATGTATGTATGTATGTATGTATGTATGTATGTATGTATGTATGTATGTATGTATGTATGTATGTATGTATGTATGTATGTATGTATGTATGTATTTTCTGCGAATGGGTATTACCCGGTGGCAGAGTTAAATGTACAAATTAAGGTTGCAAACAAAGTGCACAAACAATAGTAATACAATCATAATACAATAAAGAACAATAATAAAAATATAAGATGAAATGCACTAAATACTAATTAACACTCATTAATTAATTATAACCAAATTAAATTTAGCATTAGTATTCACCATCAGTTCAATAAATGTCAATAATACACTTGCGTAATCTTTATAGTAAATTACACAGCATTTACTTGATTTACGATATTTTTCGAAAATTTCTTCACAGATAAAGGACAGCCCTGAAAGACTGCTACAGGTAATTCATTCCATTCCTCAATGGTTCTATTAACAAAGGAGAACTTTCCTACGTCGGTTCTGTGCCTTCTACCTTTAATTTTATACAAATGATCCTTTCTTCCGTAATATGTAGGGTTGTCCAATCTTTCACTAATACCCACCCATGCATTTGAACCACGATATGCTTGAAATAATGCGCATAACCTCTGCCTCTTACGCCGGACTTTTAGAGGCTCCCATTCAGTCTCCTCCCCCTTTTTAGGCCCAAAAGATTTACCTCGTTTTATAAATTTTATAGCCCTTCTCTGTATTCTTTCTAGCGAATCAATTTGACTAAGTCTATATGGGTCCCAGCATACTGCTCCATATTCCATAATCGGCCGCACCAAAGATTTGTAGGCAATTTCCCTGGACCTTCCGCTCCCCTTTTTCAGTACCCTCATTAAGAAATGTAACGCTTTCCACACTTTCCTGGATGTAGAATTTACCTGGTCGTCCCACCCAACGTTACTCACCAGGTACACTCCCAAATACTTGCAGCTATCTACCTGCAGAATTTTTTCTCCGCCCATGTGATAGTTATGAACAATTTCCCTCTTAGATCTTCTAAATGCAATGGACTTACTTTTCTTAGCATTAATCGTCATCTCATTTGTAGCAGCCCAATTACTAATTTCATTTAAATCACCCTGAAGCAGAGACTCATCTATGGCATTCCGAATTTTATTATAGATAATGCAATCGTCTGCAAACAGTTTTATCTGGCATTTAATATTTACACTTATATCATTAACAAAAATAAGAAAAAGTAGCGGACCCAGTACTGAGCCTTGGGGTACTCCCGAACTAACTGTGCCTCTCTCGGAGATTTCTTTACCTACTTTTACCTGCTGTGTTCTCCCATCCAGAAACGCTTTGACCCATAAAACCACTCGTTTGTCTATTCCTGTGCCAGCTAGTTTCCCAATAAGTAAATTATGCGGCACTACATCAAATGCTTTAGAAAAGTCTATTACCACTGAATCAGTTCTTCCTCCTGCGCCCACTTCATCTGCTAAGTCTTGAAATAAGGAAGTTAATTGACTTTCGCACGAGTACCCAGGTCGAAACCCATGTTGCGCTTCCTTGAACCATTTTTTGTTTTCTAACTCCTCCCTTATATATTCTGCTATTAAATGCTCCATCAACTTACACACTATTGACGTTAAACTAACTGGTCGATAATTATTTATTTCTGTTTTATTACCCCCTTTATAAATAGGAACTACAATAGCGGTTTTCCAGTTTTCTGGTAAGTCACAGTTATTGATTGACATGTTAAACAAAAACATTAGATAGGGAATCACAGCTTCTCCCCCAATCTTCAATATTTCAGTAGGTATGTTATCGGGCCCCCTCGACTTTCGATTCTGCAACATCTTGATCCTTTTGCGTAATTTGCAAGCCATTATTTGAAAAGTAGATTCCCCACTATCTCCAATTACCTGTTCAGCATTATCATCCAACTTATGAAAAATAGATACAAAATGTGAATTTACTGCGTTCGCTTTGTCCTTATCGCTTACTATAGCAATCCTATTTACGCTAAGATCTGGTATACTCTCCTTATTACCCCTGCGTCTATTTACATAATTGTAAAAGGATCTCCAACAGTTATTTGCCCCACCAAAATTTTGTTCAAAAAACCGTTCTTGTGCTTGCAACTTTTCGTCTTGTAATTGTTTAGACAATTCCTTAAATCTATTAAAATGCCATTCGGATTTCTTCCTTTTATTAAACGCTCGCCTGGCTTTTCTTTTAAGTATCCTAATAGATTTTGTATAAAATTCTGGATCAGCGTTTTGTTTAATAATTTTGTATGGAACGTGCTTTTTAATTGTTTCCGAAATCAGTGTTTTAAAACTAACCCATGTTGCATTTACCCCGGAAGCAGATTGTACAAATAGCCTATGTTGTTCACGGAGGAATATTTGAATAGCGGTCACGTCAGCACTGCGAAAATTCCAACTAATTACTTCTTCCCCTTCAGACCGGTTTCTCCGCCCCTTCCAGTTCAGTTCTAGTTGTACACTGCTGTGGTCACTTACACCTGGTAAAACCGCGTATGAGGAAAACAATGATTCCGGCCTGCATAAAAATACATCCAGTACAGCTGATTGCCGGGTACCTGTTTTAACAACTTGCAATAGCCCCTGATCCCAGATGAGAAGGTTAACCAGATTTTGAGCTTCGCCTCCTATTAACTGTCCGTCCCAGTTCACGTTTGGCAGATTTAAATCTCCTGCTAAGATAATATTATATCGTGTTTCAGAAGCGATTTTTGCTACTAGTTTATGGAGAGTTACATAGTCGGATTCGCCAGGTGGTCTGTAGCAAGCTATTATTGTTACATTGTTCCCTTCATTTCTTTGATCGATAATTTCTATTGCCATGATTTCTACATCCTCTTCAACCCACAATACTTTGCTGCTTAATTCTGATTTAGTACAAATAAAAATCCCCCCTCCCCTGCCATCCCTGTCCCTTCTGAACACCCTGTAATCTGATCTAAATACTTCCGCGTCATTAATATCAATGCTCAGCCATGATTCCGTACCTATAATTACATTTGGATTAGATATTTCTACTAAATTCCAAAATTCTACAGTCTTATTCACAATACTACGACAATTTACCTGTAACAGCCTTAAAGAATCAGTCCTTAGCTCTGAATTGTCGTTTCCTAGAAGTTGATGTCACTGCCGTTCCTGCACCTCGATGCCATCGGTCCACTTGGTTACTCTCTCGAACAACGCTGCCAAATTTGAAGATCCTCTTCGATTAAGGTGAACACCATCTCGTCCAAAGTCCCAGTTACTAATCCACGAATTTGGGTCCAAAAACTGTACGTTAAGTCGCTCCGCTACCCATGAAAATGCATCATTCACTTTCATCACTTTCCTCCAGTTGACATCGCTTCGCCTCAAAACTCCACTAACAACGACTTTTGCTGAAGGAAACAGTTGTTTTGTCGTGTTAACGAGGTCGTACATGTCCCCCATTGCATAATTAACGCTCCTCTTTAGATCATTACTTCCAACGTGCAACACAATCGTCCGGTAGTCATTTTCCGTCTCGTTTTGCTTCCTCTCGATTTCCCTCTGTAGACCATCGGCCCTTATGCCAGGATAGCAAACCAACTCCGCATTTGGGTTTCCTGCATGTCTTATAATGGAGTCTCCTATTATTAGACATGATTTCTGATCTTTTTTTCCACCCTCCTCTTCTCGTGGCTTTCTTAGTTGGCGATTTTCTTCTTCAAGCCTCTGGATTTTTTCTTCTGCATCTTTCAGCTTCTCTCTTAATTCCCGCACTTCCTCCTGTAGCTGCTCCAGTTTTTTCTGGTTTGTAGTTACGATGTCATTACCCCTGCAGTCTTTGCATGCCCAATTTTCTAATGGTACCATTTCGCACAAGTGCTACACCGAAGACCTGACCTCAGCGCCTTGTTGCAGTTCCCACATCTTTCATCAGCTGTCGTGTTTCCAACAGGCCCAGGATTTAATTCGATTCCTCCTATCACAAGTAAACTTGCCAATACAAAAACCATAAAATAGCATTTCTTCGAAGTTCCGGTCGTTTCTGCCCGCTCGCTACCTGCTATCCGTGAACACCGGCCCGTCCACATTCCTATCCTCGCCCGGTAAAGCACCAGATCCACACCCATTGTTCTGCAGGTACCTGGTCCCTGGTATGTCCGCACTGCTCGACTGCTGTTGCTGTCTAGAAACATAATTTTTTTTTTTTTTTTTTTTTTTCCTCCAAATATTTGCTGAAGTCCGAGGAAGGTTCTTTTGAAGAGAAAAATTGGAAAAGTTACAGGACAAGACGCAAAAACCACATTTTCTACGATTCAAACCAAGAAAAATGGTTGTGTGTATGTATATAACCGCTAATCTCCTACACCATTTGACCGACCAATGCAAAATTCGGCATTTATATGTATTTTTTCAATGAGAATGTTTTCATGCTATCCATGTTACTATACAACGTAATATTCACATGTTATTCTTACTCCTTTTCTTTTACGAGGGACATTCTCATATCCTCTGTGTATTCGCCGTTCAGCATCCGTGTCACACAATTTTCTAGGATTGTAATAGATATGCAACATATTACTTTCACAGGATTTTCTCTTCTCACTTTTCTTTTACGAAACAGGATCACATTTCTTTCTCTATCCACACTTTAACATACAATGCATACTATTTTCTATGACTGAAACAGAAATGCAACGTATTACATTCACACGATTTGATCCACACACTTTCCTTTAATGTAACACATTCACATCATCTTCTCTAATCTAATCTATACATATGGTATGGATGTTGATAAATTGCAACACGGTTGACCGATCGCAATGAAAATTGGCACATCTAAGCCTTTTGTAATGGAGCAGGTTTTTATTCATTTTACTATGCAACATACTACATTCTCATAGTTTTCGTTACTCTTTTTTCTTATGTGTAACACACTCACAAATCCTTCTCTACCTGCCCTTCAACATACAATTATACACCTTTCTATCTAAAATAAGAACATATTTAGAGGCTAAAAGCTTAAATTATCTTAGTAATAATTTGCTTTAAGTTCTTGAATTAATATGCAGCTAACATGTTTCATGATGCCTTCTTCACATTTTCAAAGCTCTATTTAAAACAGTTACCATAGTTACAGACGCTCAACTATCTGGTGCTTCTATGTGTCGCCAACCTCTGAAAACAAAACAAACCTAATAAAGACTATCTATCGGTGGTATTTCAAAATTCACAACGCGGTCCCTGTTTTTTTTTAAATCAATATATGTTCCCAAACTATTAAATCCATAGGTCCATTTAATTGTTTTAAGAGTACACCAAAGTGAAAAATGCTATTTTCTAAAGTACTAAAGTTAGAGACTTGATTTTTTGCACAGGCATTACTAGCGACTAAACAAATGTGTGTACCATATTTCATTCTAATATCCGATCACATTTCTGATATATTAATTAAGTTATACAAATCTTATTGGGTATAATCAAAATCTATCTCCTCCAACGGCATAGAACAACAGAGTTGATTTTTTAAAATTGCTTCTCGTATTACCTTTGTAACAAACTAAAGGATGGGAATTTTCATATTATGAATACTTTTCTGAAAATTTGTTATACCGCAAAGTGTAAAAATGTCACAAAAGCAGCGCATTGTTATATTAATTATCTTTTGAAAACAGGTATAAGCAACATCGAAACTCCAAACGGAATTTTATTACCCATATTCTGAACTATACTGAAAAAAATTAGATCTGTAGCTAGAATTTTGTGGAAGACGGTAGATTTTGAATATGAGAAAGTAACAAAAAACCGATTCCGAGAAAAATGAGTTTAAAATTGAAAAGAAAGATGTGGGCATGCCTATTTAAAATTCACAGGCAGGGGTGCACCACTTTAAAAATGGAGTCCAAACGATGTGTTACCCCCTTCCAAGAGGATTAAAACTTTGCAGATATATTCTTTAAGGTATGGTGCATTTTTTGCAATAAAAATCCAAAAATCGACTTTTTCACCGAACTAGCTAAACTACACTTCGGTGTTCACTTACTAATTTAACTTCTGGATTTATTTCATGATTAAATGACCAGAAACGATCTTCCACTGCTGATTTATGAATCTGTTTATATTTAATATTTCTAAAATTCTCCTTCCTTGTGAATTCCAAATGATGCTTAGTTTTACCAATGTTTTACCAAAGGCTATCAAGATCCAAGCAGCTAAATTGATAAATGCTAGATATTTTATAATTTGGAATTTTATCATACAGAAATTTAGTACATTTTGCATATTAAGTTTGTTTTGTGTGTTCAAAGTTATTCCTTGTTCCTTAAAGATTTTTGGTAAATCTCTTATTAGCCCGATGGTAAGTAAACTTTTTAAAAATGCATATTTTATTTTCTTGAGGGTAGAAACTTCTGTAACAGCCTTTTATAATTACATCTTCCCATCTTTTTATGTGTAAAATCTGCATTAAGGGACACTGGGAGTGAAATTTGAAAGTTCCACAGTTCTTGAGAAACCAGTTCCGATTCTCGATATATGTCCACGAGAAATTTAGTACACGGCATGACTGGTTCTGAGACACTGAACATAGTCTTTTTTTCTCTTTTTTTTTTCCCCCCCATTGACACCAGAAAAAGCAAAGACATCAACCTCCCCTCTTTTTCCCCCTCATGACTGTGTTCTCAAGCCTGAAATACGTCAAGTGAAGGACACGCCCCAGAGGACCCCAAGAAATGATACAAAATCCGCCATTGATTATGTTTGGCGTTGATTTATTTGGCGTGTTATATGAAGTAAACTTTCGTCTATTTCTTACGCATACGACCGCCTCCGTAGCGTTGCGGTAGCGCACCTACCTCTGGCGCGGAACATCTGGGTTCGATCCCTGCTACCGGCGTAGAGAGTTTTCCTCCTCTGGGAGGTCTGGAATGGGGTGCACTCAGCTCGTTAGGTCCCTGAAGGGTCAATTGAGGAGCCACTTGCTAAACAAATAGCAACCAGCAAAGGGCTGCTGCTCTAACGGGTTTTTGCATTTACTAATTATGCACAGGTCATTCAGCAAGAAGAGGACTTCAGAGGCTCATGTTAATATATACGTACACTTACTTGTTACTTCTGTCAATCTAAACATCCGAAAATCACACCACTAAACTATGTAAACCGTGAGGAAGAACGTGCAGCGAAGTATATAGACTGTAGGTATGTGCTACTTGAGCTGAAAGAAGCAATGAACAATAACGCTCAACAAGGACAACGTACAGTGCCAAGCTCTCCTCCTGCACACCAGCTACGAACAGGACACACATATTCAACAGACAGACAACAGAATAAAGTATATTTAGATCCTAGTTCTTCCTATTATTCTACTTCTCAACAATAAGTTTTGCAGACGCTTTAAAGCTTAAGAGAGTTCGCAACCAAAATCAACCTCCGCAGCAATTTCAAACAACAGAATACGCGACATTCCCCTTCCTCACAAACCTATAACTAATGCTATCCCTCATATCGTTTCCTTTATAACTTCACACTTGCCAACAATCAACACTTTAATACATCTTTCTTATCTTCACTATCACAAGATAGCAGCAAATAAGTTTTCCCAATACATCAGTTACCAGTGATAAATTAGAATGCCAATGGTCTTCTCTCAAAACAAGTTGCATTCACTTCATTTGTGTCAATAAATAATTCATAACGTTGACACTGCTTGCATAACGAGACACACCTTCTACCAAATGAATCGTTAAATATTTCAGGATATACAATCTACAGGAAGGATAGAAGTGCACATAACGCTTCAGTTGGGGTGGTGTAGCAATACTAATAGTGATAATAGTGATGATAGTAGTAATAATAATAATAATAATAATAATAATAATAATAATAATAATAATAATAATAATAATAATAATAATAATAATAATAATAATAATAATAATAATAATAATAATAATAATAATAATAATAATAATAATAATAATAAGAATAAGAAGAAGAAGAAGAAGAAGAAGAAGAGGAAGAGGAAGAGGAAGAGGAAGAAGAAAATGAAGAAGAAGAAGAAGAAAAAGAAGAAGGAGAAGAAGAAGAAGAAGAGCAATGTTCAAGCTCCATGTAGGAAGTTGGCATCTATGTCATCATTGTACTGTTTTCTTTAAATTTAGCTTAGTCATCTTTTAATCCTAATGAGCCTGGTCAGGATATTAGGAAAAGGTCATAATGTTATTGTACTGTCATCGGCCTTTGACACGTATGCATATTTTCAAGTGAATTAGACGACTGTAAGTTGCTAAAAGTTACGTCCGAAGATTCCGTTACACTAATAGATGGGTATATACAAGGGGAGCTAATAAAAGCATGTTAATAAGCATATCTGGCTTTTAAATGGAATTAAACAGTAAGTAGTATGCATGTGCTAATATAAGACACAACATTTGTTCTCTATTTAAGAATTATTTATCTTACTAGTCTTCGAGCCGAGGTAGGTCCAGTTGTTTACGAAAATGAAACCGACATCCATAGCAATCACAGTGATTCTAACACCTGGTTAGATGACAGCAACTCAGGTTTTATGGTACCGGTGTTTAAGGAGGAGCAATTTATAATTCTCCATGCAGATTAACGGTTTAGGTTCGTAACTTATTACCCATTACATATAATTTACATCAGAATGCTGGAGATTTTCATAAAGGAATGTCTACTAAAATATGTGATAAACTCGGTTCTAGAGCTAGACAATACTTCTTATAATATGCAAGATGACAGACCTCAACTAAGCATGTTCTGAGAAAATATATATTTTTCCTGAATATTCCCTTTAATGAAAATAGGACCAAAATGAAATTATGCTATTTAATTATAGCCAACAAAAACCAACTCCGAATACCTTTCTGATTGTCCTGTACTGTATGAACATAATCATTTTAAGGTTTCAAGTCCGTTATCCATATATTAATGCTATTAAAATAATATAGGCAGATGTCAAACAAGGGTTTGCTACCAGTTATGTAATTTTTAAGACATAAAACGTTGAAATGTTTTGCCACTAACGGTATCAGCTAATCGGCCAAATGAATCGGCAAAAGGTGTATGGATCAAATAAGCAGGAGAACCGGCAGAAGGTTGACTTAATGGGAGGAAAGAAATTAAGAAATTATAAGGTAAGACGACTAATTGGAAAGCAGTGATGAGGATAATGATTTCATAGAAAGCAGAGATAAATCAGACACAGAAGAATTAAAAAGTTATTAAGGACTAAAGTATTGTTTTATCTGAGCGATAGCATCTCCGACCCACATTCAGGAGGTTTTGGGTTTGACCCCCGTGACCGACCTTTCTGAACCGTGTTTTTAGGGGTTTTCCCGGGTAGCTAGGCGAGTGCTGGGAAGGTTCATTTCATGCTCCGAATATCCTGTCCCACCATTTCACCTCCATTCTCATTTCAGTTTAGCCTACATTCGATTGGTCGTCAAGTGTCTCGGGCACTGCGCTGCATTTGTTCTCTGTAAGCCTTCATCCACCGGGGGTGCGACCTCCGGCTGCAAGCCCCACGAAGGGTGTGTCCGGTTCCTATGGTTCAAGCACGCTATCGACGTGTTAATGGTAAGGACCCTATGTCGGGGCTCCTGGATCCACCACCCTCTGCCTCCTTTCCTCGCGGTATGTGTGTGAGTAAGTGAGTGAGTGAGTGAGTGAGTGAGTGAGTGAGTGAGTGAGTGAGTGAGTGAGTTTTGTTTAAGGGCCCGTCGACAACTAGGTCATTATGGCCCGAAGTCCAAAAATAAAACAAGCGAACAATAAAACCTCACGCTAAAAAGCTAAAAAGTGAAAATTAAAATAACGTAAAATATTGAAAGGTTTAAAAACAAGAGCTAAAAAAGCTAAAATGTTTAAAAACTGGTAAAAACGTAACTTTCTAAAAACAAAAGCTGATAAAACCTTTAAAAGGTAATTAAAAGCGAACTAACATCACAGGTAAAACATCCTAAAAGTTCTTATCCGCCAAGATAAAAGAAACTTTACACTTGCTTACCAAAGTCGATATTGGAAACAACCCGCAGTACTGTATTTGCAGCTACTGGGTCGTTGCCTAACACGGAGCACAGTGTAAGACCCAGGCCAAGGAACTGGCGCTCACGAGTATACCGTGGACAATCAATAAGGACATGGGCGACGGAGAGTGGAATATTGCACGTCGCATACAGGCTCCGGATCACCGCGCAAAAGGTGTGCATGCATGGCTTGAGTGTGGCCTATCCTCAGGCGGGTTAAAATTACCTCCTCACGCCTGGAATCCCTGCAAGATGTTTGCCAGGGTTGCACCGAGTCCTTGATTGTCCGTAACTCAGTGCCAGCTACGCTTCCCAAGACTCCTGCCAGACAGCATATAGCTGGCGACGGAAGTTCTTCTGCACGTCTATATAAGGGAGCGTACGTATAGAATACTCCGGCAGGCGACATGCAGACTTAGCAGCTGCATCTGCCGCCTCGTTGCGCGGAATACCCACATGGCCTGGGCACCAGGTAAAAACGAACTGGTATCCACGAGATAACAATTGAGATAAAAGTGTCTGTATTTTAATAATTACTACCGAGTTGCCAACAAATTGTTGCAGCGCCTGAAGAGCGCTCAGCGAGTCGCAATATACAATAAAATGTCCAGGAACTGAACGGGAGATAAAAAGTGAGAAACTAAAGATGGCAAACAGCTCGGCTGTAAATACTGAACTGGCGTCTGGAAGGCGGTATGTATGAGTGTCACCGCGGCATATAAAAGCGGAGCTCGTCGCACTACCCACCTGGGAACTGTCAGTAAATACCGGAGTGTAAGTCTGGTATCGGCCCAGAAGTTCGGAGAAAAGTTGGCGAAACACTGGATGAGGGGTAGCTATTTTCGCACAACACGATAGCTCCAGGTTGAAGAGTGGACGCTGGAGTTGCCAGGTAGGGCATCGGCCAAGAGAATGCCGCTCTACAGCTTGCAGTTGGAAACCGTGTGCGGTCAGCAGTTCTCGAAAGCTGATACCACTTGGACGGGAGATAGTTGTATTCCGCGTATAAAGGTGCACTAGGTCTGGACGCAATACTGATGGATACGAAGGATGACCTGGATGGGCGGCCAACCTGGTCACGTACGAACAAAGTAACAATGAGCGTCGAACAGACAGTGGAGGTTCGCCAGAATCAGCACACAGCGAGACGGATACCAGTGTGATCTATTGTGTCTAAAGACGCAGACGCTGCGCCATAGCTAAAACTGCCGTAGTCTAATTTGAACCGGACCAGTGAGCGATACAACCTCACCATCACCGTGCGATCGCCGCCCCAAGATGCCCCAGATAAAACTCTGAGTACCCGCAGTGAACGACCGCAGGAAGCCCGAAGTTAACGAATATGGTACTCCCAGGTGAGCTTTCTGTCGAGGTGGTGGCCCAAGAACTTGAGGTGCGGAACAAACGACAGACGTGTGCCTCGCAAATAAAAATCAGGAGGCGGGTGTACGCTACGAAGTCGATGGAAGTGGACACGCTATGTTTTCGTAGGGGAGAACTAAAAGCCGGTGCGAAAGGCCCACTCGGCGATGGATGTTACGATCAGCTACAGTTGACGCTCGATTTGCTCCAAACTGTGAGAGCGATAGAATATCGCGAAGTCGTCAACATACAGCGACATCGGAATTCCGCTACGAACAACACTAGAGATGCCATTAATGGCAACGGTAAAAAGCATAACACTGATAATCTTGGGAAAATGTGTTTGCTATGTGGACATGAAAACGGCGTAGTAGTAAATAGTTAAAAATGAATATCGCTAAATGACCGCGTAAACCGTTAGTGTGCAGAGTGCGGAGGATTCCATAGCGCCAGGTGGTATCGTAGGCCTTCTCCAAATCAAAGAAGACACCCACGACATGCTGCTTCAGCAGAAAAGCATTTTGAATGTACGCTTCCAAGCGTGCCAGATGGTCGACACTGGAGTGATGGCGACGAACAGTGCTCAGCAGGTTATTCGTCTCTAGCCACCACACTAAACAAGTGTTAATCATTCGTTCTAAGGTCTTACAACCGACACTCGTTAAGCAAATAGGGCGGTAGCTAGAGGGCAGCGTCTGATCTTTCCCGGGTCGAGGGATAGGGATGACAATACCCTCTAGCCAAGAAGACGGAAAAACCTGCTGGCGCCATATACGATTGTACATGCCCAACAGGAAGGAGAGAGCTGTAGATGGAAGTTGAAGCAGCATTTGTCTGTGGATGCCATCGGGTCCTGGAGAACAGTCCTTTGCGAGAGATAAGGAATGAGCCAGTTCCGCTTGCGTAAAGGGTGCATTGTACGATTCACTACAGTCACTGCTAAGATTAAGAACTATCCGCTCTGAAGATTCCTTGAGGGATTTAAAAGTGCGATCGCAACTTTCCGTTTGGCTAGTAGTAGTGAACGAACTAGCAAGAGCGTCTGCGATATCCTGTTTGGAGGTATAAGTTGAGCCCTGTACGACAAGACCGGGAATTATCGTCCGACGATACTTGCCGTACATACGCCGAACGGCGGTCCATACCTTTTGTGCCGAGGCCTTACGGGAAAGGGAAGAGACGTAGATTTCCCACGATGTGCGTTTTGCATTTTGAAGTACAAAACGTGCCCTGGCTCGAGAACGCTTGAAGGCAATAAAGTTCTCTTCCGTAGGATGTGAACTGAAGACACGCAAAGCTCGCTTGCGTGCTTTGCTAGCTAAACGGAATTCCTCGGTCCACCACGGCACAGGAGCATGTCGTGGCTTAGATGAACCGCGAGGAATGCTGAAATCTGCTGCAAGGAGGATAGTGCAAGTAAAATACTCCAACATTTCCTCTACGGTGGCAAAGACTTCGTCGGTCAGGTGAATGAGGGAACGAAATTTCCCCCATTCAGCCTTGGAAATAATCCAGTGAGGGTGTCGTGTTGGCACAGGAAGGTGGCCGATTAGGTGGATGTTAATGGGATAATGATCACTGCCAAGCAGGTCAGAAAGTACGGACCAATCAAGAAGTGGTACTAATGACGGGCTACAAAAGGAAATGTCTATAGCATAGTGTGTACCGTATGCAGATAATATGAATGTAGGGACACCAGTATTTAACAGAATTAAGTCGGACAGGTCGCAAACGTCTGCTACAAGGCACCCACAAAAATCGTCAGTGTCGGAGCCCTATGAAGTGTGTTTGGCATTCAGATCACCCTGAAATAGGAGCGGAGTAGGAATCTGTGCCAAAAGAGTCCGAAGGTTGTGCTGGTGTACGACACTGAGCGGCGGTAAATAGACATTACAAATAGACAAACACAAGCCCTGCAGCTGTACACGCACCGCTACAGCCTGTAGCGTTGTGTTGAGCGGGATGCTTGTAGCAGAGATTGTGTGTGCCACCAGAATAGCAACACCGCTACTTGCTCGCCGATCAGCTGCAAAGTTATGTCTAAATGCCGAAAAACCGCGAAGATGAAGAGCTTGATTAGATTTCAAGTGGGTATCTTGTTGAAAAACGATTGATGGAGAGCGTTGAGCAACTAGATGTTGTGTGTCCGGAATACGTGCCCGGAACCCATTAACATTCCACTGGATTACCTCCATGGTAAAGAGGAGATTAGTAGTTAGTTTTCATCCCTTTCTTCTTCATCTTTACCTTGAGTGACTCTAGATCTGGAGTTTGGAATTCGCCATCCTCAGGTGACTCCTCCAGTGTTCGGGAGTCTGAAGAGCTCCTGGGGCTCGCGGAATGGGAACGCGAGTGAGACTTCACCCTGGATGCACGGCTGCTGGCGCGAACAGTAGTTCTAGGAGAGTGGCTTTCGACAGGCTGACTACGACTAGTTAGTTCGTGAACTGAGGTCTGCACGGCTGAAGATGTAGTAGCCAGAGAGTGGAGAGCTACTTGCGGAGAATTCCGTCTGCGTCGAAGCATCGGCAACAGGGACGTGTTGTATGCCAACGGTGGTCACAGGCGCACGGCGAACTGCTGACGAATAACTGGAGATGGTGCGTGGTTTGAGCTGTTCAAATCGCCGACGTGCTTCAGGAAACGTAAAGCGTTCCTTAACACGCAGCTCCAGAATGCTATTTTCGTCCAGATACTTCGAGCACTGACATCACCTGGATGGATGATTTCCTCTACAGTTAACAGAATGAGGGTCACGGGTACAAGCCGTGCCCTCATGGGGTGATAGGTGACAACGCTCACAAACGGCAGGATGGTTGCACGCGGTCTTAGTATGTCCGAACTTCTGACACTGAAAACAGCGCATAGGTTTCGGGACATATTGACGTACGGCTGCACGCTCATAACCGCAGAAGATGACTGTGCTTTGGTAACTGTGTGCCCTTAAAAGTGAGGAACACCGTACGAAAATCGATAACTTCACCATCCTGCTTTCGTGTCAGACGGTACTGTTGACACCCATGCCAGTCGGAGAGGCAAGTAATAATCTCCTCATTGTTGAGATTGTCCAGACTAGACGTGGTAACAACTCCTCTACATGTGTTCAGCGACTTGAGTGGGGCTACCCTGATTGGGTAGGATACCAACAAGGTTGCTTTAAGTGGTTTCTGCGCCTGGTTGGCAGAAGTCACTTCGATCAAAAGCGTACCGTCTTGAACTCTTGTCGCATTCTTTACAGTGCAACAAATCCTGTCTATTTCCCTTTTGATATAAAATGGACTAAGGTCATTTAACGTTTTCCCGTCACATGCTATTGTCATTACCAAAAACGAGTCAAACGAAGGGGGTTTGCGCGGATGCATTTTGAATTGCACCCCCATCCGGAACCGTCGGCGTCAGCCTGCTATCCGGGGGTCAAAGAAAAGAAAGACACCAAAATCTCCACGGTCTGTGCCACCATGGAGACCCCTCCATGACTGACCTCAAGGCGTACTTCAGAGGGGCTACCCTCCGATCTCCACTGATGTCCGCATGGAGATCACGCAAGCACTGACCTGTAGTATTCAAGGGAAGTGCCTTGCAAAATAGTATTTCTTCCATTAATGTTTCATTGGATTCAAAACGCACAAAAGCTACAAACTGCGGACAACCCGCAATATCCGTGGATTCATCAAATTGCAAGGACACAAAAGAACTTTTCTTTACTTTTTCTATGACTTGATCACGGATGTCAGTCGCCACATTGCTTATCCTGCGTTGGTTGGAATTGTCAGTTTGAGCTTTTCGACCTCTTGCTTCCAAACATAAGCTCTGCTGTACCTAAAACCGCTGGTAAAATAAATTTTTCGGCAATACTGTGAGGTTTTCCTGCTTTAGCCACACGGAAAGCTACTCGATAGCAAGGCTTTCTTATTTAGGTTTGACATTTGTCCCATAGCAGTTTTTTGATGTTCAAGAGCTCTTAATTTTCGCTCTAAAAATTCCACGGATTTATTATTTTCATTAGGATGTTTTGTGTTTAGGTGGCGTACCAACTTCGATGGCTTCATGCTTTCTCTTGACAAAATTTCCAAGCAAATTGCGCACTGCGGTTTATTCTCAATCATAGTAAGCACCAAATCTCAAATAATTGTCGTCATAATGACATTGCTTCTTTAGTCCACTACCCCCGCTAGACGTTGATGGTTCTGATGATCTTTTCAGGAATTTATCCATTTTCAATTATAACAAACAACTCAATCGCGCGTGTCTCACGCTCACAGACCACTTTACAATTACTCCAACTCCAAGGCACCTTACACACAGTCCGTATAACACCGTAGTTTCACTTCCAAATCGTTTCCACTTATAGTAGTCTTGCTTCCGATTCCACTTGCTTCAGGGTCTTGGACTCAACTGCCGTGGCCGTGGGCGACCGCCCTATTTATAGGCCAGCACATTCTAGTGAGAATCATCTTGAAGCGTAACGAAACGTCTCGAAACTTGTGGACTTTGCGCGGAACCTGTACTAGTTCCGAGTGTTACCAACAGATGGCGCTGGGAGTTTCCGCCCTAACAATAACAGTATTTGTTTGTTAGTTATCAGTTGGCCACGTATTCAATTTAAAAGTATATGTTTTACGCAGTTAATTATATATTTATATCCGAATCCTAATAACGTAAAAGCCTAAAATTTTTGTGTGGATTATATATTTTTGCATACATGAAAAAAAGGATCGGGGGGTCGCGAAATATTTTTTGATACTAGGGGGGTCGTGTCATTGAAAAGGTTGAAAAACTGATCGCAGAGAGGACCTGAGAGGAACACGATAATGCCGGGAAAAGGATCGCGGATCAGAGTTTACCCAGGGGCAGAAAATGAACAAAAGCCGATGGCGGCGCCGTGGCCAAGTGGTTAGCGCGCTCGCCTACCATCTATGCGGCCCCGGTTCGATTCCAGGGACCCGCATGTGGTATTCGTGGTGGACGAAGCGGCGTCAGGGCGGGTTTTCTCCGGGTACTCCGGTTTCCCCCGCCATCTCATTCCACCGGTGCTCCATCTTCATGTATCATCAGTGTCACCACCTGTGGTGCCGTAGTAGTAAAAGCAACAACAACAACAACCACCAAAAAAAGCCGATAGTATAGTTGAAACTAATTCAATCCAATACTACACTAAAAAAAAAAAAAAAAAAAAAAAAAAAAAAAAAAAAAAAAAAAAAAAAAAAAAAAAAAAAAAAAAAAAGGAACAGGTTGAAAAATTTCTTAAAGATTTGTTAATATTTGGAATTCACAATTTATGAAACGATTTCACATTAAACATTTTGAAAAAGAAGTTGTTACCGTGTGTCTGTGTGTATCTGTGTGTGACTGTGTGTGTCTGTGTCTGTCTGTGCGTGTGTCTGTGTCTGTATGTGCGTGTGTGTGTGTATCTGTCTGTGTCTGTGTGTGTCTGTGTCTGTGCGTGTGTGTGTTTGTGTGTGTCTGTGTGTGTCTGTGTTTGTCTGTGTGTCTGTGTGTCTGTGTGTGTGTTTGTGTGGGTGGGTGGCTGTGTGAATAGCATAAACTCCGAAATTAATAGTACATTAAGTAACAAACTTATTGTTTAAGTTCCGTAACTTCTAAAATGCGACATGAAGATTTTCAGAATAACCTCCAAACAAACCTTTATTCGGAAGGTTTTCTTAAATTTTGATTTTGTCAAAAATATTTCTAGCTATTGTGATTAAAATACATGTTCAAAATATGTTAATGAAAAATGAACTGTATATCTTGTATTTTCTGGGAATAGCCTCTGAAGTCCTCTTTATTTTGGAAGACTTTTGTTCAACTGATAAACTGTAAGAGATATGCGAAATCTTAATTTCCAAAAAATGTACATCTCGTTAAGAGTCTAGTTATGTCAAATACACTTTTTGTGAAATTTACAGTTTTCGAACTGCTTGTTTGAATTTTCTATTGTTTATACCTTTCTCAAATGTGAAGTTATGCTTTTTCCCCCGTCTTGGTAATGTAAACAGAAGGGAGGTTCAAAGTCATCATATAGCGATCAGCTCTTAAAAGATGATTATCGATTAAGCCTATTGTACTTACAAGGAAGTACTATATTATGACACTTGCTACACATGTTTAACTCGATTAACGGGAAGTAGATAGAAGAATAAGTATTGTTTAAGAATGGTATTGTTGAATAATGGATAGAAAAATTCATATGAATGTAACACATCCAACATTTTTAAGTCAGTGTTATTCTCTTTGGTTTAAGTATATGTAGGTAGAGAAGGAATTGCACTCTACGTAAAATTTGGACACTGATATTTTAGTGGAAATGTGTACATGTTTCGGGAACCCATGAACCCAAAACAGCATATGTTTTAGAAAACTGTCCCTGTGTGTCTGTGAACAGCATAACAGAATAAAGAAAAGTCGAAAAAATACTAAAGTTTGTATTTGAGTTCAGTATCTTCCAAATATGCTATACGAAGATTTTCAAGAAGACCCTCTGCCCCAAGTATTTGCTATGTGGAACATTTTTCTCAAAAATGGCTCTAAGGAGTATATCTAAAACAAGGCGAAGAAAATGTATATCCTGAATTTTCTGACAATAGGCTGTCAGGGTCTCTTCATTCAGAAGCTATTTTGTATAATCTTGTATAACTGTTAAACATTAAGCAATAGACGCATGCGTGTTGCACAAAATATATATAACTCTTTAAACATACAGTTTATTTCAAATAACTCTTTTTGTGGCTTGAGCCATTTTCGGGATATCCGTTATTGATGTTTCGAGCTAATATTTCATTGTTTGTGTTTAATATTGTGTTTTAGTACTGTGTCATTCTTTAAAAGTCCTTGAAATATTGAACTTTTGTTATGATTGCACGGAAAGAGTATGGAATTCTAAAGCCTGCATAATATAGATCGTTCTTAAACATTTGACTGTTGCTATTCACTTTGTATCTATAACGAAACCTGCAATGTAACTAGTTCTAAAAATGTTTATCTCGATTAAAACGGGGTAGAAAGAAAAATAAGCTGTCGTAATAGTCTGTATACTCAGTAATAAACAATAGAGGAGAATGTAACGAAGGTATCAGAATTTGTAGGTATGTGTTGTTCTCTCGTATACCGCTTTATTGTGCATAAAAACCGTATGCTTGCTATTTCTGTTCTACTTTCATCTTTCTCATTGTAGGTGCATGCCTCACTTCTTTCTTGTATTATTGGTACTGTCATGGAAAGGTAGAACCTTACTTGTGTTACTTCTGTGTTCTAATTTTAAAGGTTCGTTTATTTGCTTCAGATACGGATTGAAATGTGTACATTTTGCTGCATATTCTGCTCTGGATTGTAACTTGGATCACCACCAACACTCTGGAAATGTGGCACTAAAATGATTCCTTCATGTAGGAATGCATTCCTAGAATGCAAATACTGCTGTTTTATTCCTTATGAGTTTCATATTATATTTCTTGCGCGTTTTATTCAATTAATGCATTGCTTTCTGTACCCTATTCCGCTTGTCAAAAGTTTAAATTACATAATTTGCAAATGGAATGCACTAACCTAGTAGTGCAAAAGCTCTTTGCGGGCTAGGACATACTGTCCGGCCGCTGCATCCCCCATCTCTACCCATCACATGAGTCATGATGGGATGCAGTACTGGAGGTGGGACGTGGTCAGCGCCCCGGTCCCTCCCAGCCAGTGTACGTGGTCTTTGCAACCAGGGGTCGCTACTTCTCAAACAAGTAGCTCCTCAATTGGCCACCTCAGGTACCTAATGAGGCTAATTGCACCCTGGACCAGGTCTCCCAGAGGGAGAAAATCCCCAGGCTGGTACCAGAACTGAACCTGGGTCTCGCGCTTCATAAAATAGACTGCTCTACTTTGTTCTAATTTAATGCCGTCGTGAACTCCAGTGAACCACAATCAGATGGTTTGCAAGATTTCTGTGTTCTATAAGTATCGTTAATATGTTACCATATATTGTTACTTCTGTTACTATAAACAACGGCTTACCATTAGGTAAACCTATAGATAGGCCTGTATGCGTGGTGCGGAGGCATTAGAGATCGAATCTCTGGCAGTGAGCTGTGTGGATATGGCCCTTTCCGGGCTTTTACTTATTCTACAAAGTACCGTAAAGGTTCTGAAACTGACAGATCAGTAAACATTGAGGTTTCTTCAACATCATTCCATCTATTTCATTTATTCTCTCTCTCGCTCTTTCTATGGAGCTGTTAAAATGTAGTTTAAAGACTAAACGCAATTCTTCCAGTACCATTAATATTTTCGAATTTCATAACAAAACAAGCTAGGCACTATCGTTGTAAATCATTTAAAATTCTTCCAGTTAGGAAATAGAAATATAAAAGAAGGCAACGAACGTATTACAAGCCTCCAATGTTCGTTAACCTTTGGCTGAAGTCAAGGTTTCCCTAGGCATAGCCTTGTAATCAAAAATCGTTGTTCAGTAGTATAACTAACTGTAACTAATATGAACAGTGATTGTTTTTCTTTTTGTTAATACACCTATTGTCCAGTAATAATGTAAGGCTCAAATAACGCAAGAATACTTAAGTGAAATTCATAATTAAGCTGCGGATACTAAAATCCCTTACTGATTAAGGTTGAAGAACTTTGGCAGTAATTAATGGATTCCCTGATTTATCTTATGTTGTCCTTCTTTTCTTCCTTGAGCAGATTATTAGCGAAGGTTGAGTAATAAATCTCTGATAACATACAACATGGTGTTAGAAAGTGGTTTGGCTAAACTAGCTGAAGAAAGTTAAAATAAGACTAGGTAGTATCATCAACTTTAATACATTCTGAACTAATAAAACTAGCTGCATTTGTAAACCGCTAACTCACACTTGCAATGTACATTTCAAGATATTTCATATAATATGTAAAGATCATTCCAATATACAAAGAAGAAGGTAAAACGATATAAATAGTTAAAGAGCTGTTATCATAATCTTCACAATCTCAAAGATATTAGAAATGTTAATACACAATTAGAATACTATTTATACTAATATTCACGAACCATTTTGTAACCAATATGGATTTAGGCGCCCTCACACTTCAACCAATTACCATATTTCTGGAAATGCGTTTTGAGTATTATAGCGAGGTAAACCAAACTTGGGCGCCTTTATGACTTGATTTAACTAAAGCTTCTGAATCCATCTCTGATATTTAATGACATAAACTGCAATATTATGGCTCTAATGTTGCCAGCACTGGTTTCATGCAATTATGGGTAATATTTCAGAAATGGGATTCAACCTTTTTCTCCTAATGGACAAATTTGTAATTCCAAATGCTTGAGGTATGATGTACCACTCCCTACAAGGGCAGTACTTTTTAATATATGACCGTTCTGCACGTACTTATGACTGTAATGAACGTTTGTGTTCGCAAGTGACGTAACACTTGAAATATCAGATACCTACAAGGGAAATTACTGTGTAAACTGAAGGATATTTCTTCCAGCCTATACTCTTGGTGTGACCCCAGTGAATTTCTTGTCTAATAATAATAATAATAATAATAATAATAATAATAATAATAATAATAATAATAATAATAATAATAATAATAATAATAATAATAATAATAATAATAATAATAATAATAATAATAATAATAATAATAATAATAATAATAATAATAATAATAATAATAATAATAATAATAATATATAATGATATAATATAATAAATTAATAAGTTATTAACAATTCCAAAAATACGAAAGCCATAGCAAAAAACACCTTCGGTCCTGTATAAAGTTCCTTTTTATTTAGTTCCGTAACAATGATAGCAAGATTACACAACTTCTTTAACTGGTCATAGATGAACTAATAAGTAATGTCATCGCATCGTGTTTATGGAAGTCTATTTTACGCTCGAGAAGTAGCTCTTTCACTTTCCCCGAATGAATGTCCAATTACCTTAATATGTAGGTCAGTAGGTCATGGATACTATATCTGCAGCATATATAGGTATTACATGAGGAGATCGTTACGAACTTTAGATAGTTCTTTCGCTTTGTTATTATTTCCAGGCTTCTTAGTTCTGCTTTCAGGATGGTTTAACTGAATTCCACACTTAGGTTATAATAAGCGTGATGATCTGTTTTATTTTCCATGGTGATTTTATTGTTGGTTAAAATATCAAAAAAATCAGCTAATTTTCGTGTATGTGTATCTGCAAAGCGTTTATCTCTATTGGAGAACTGATTTACTATTTGAAAGTTTAAAATGAGCAAGTTAAAAGCTAAAACAATCTAATTAAGACGTTTTGTAATAGTTTCATACTATACCACGTAACCAATAAGTTACAAATACCAGCGAGAAAACCTTTCTTCTGATTTTTGGGTAGCTCATCTGGTAAAAAGTTGAAAAATATGCATGTGGTTTGTGAAAACCAATTTAGCAACATGGATTTTAACTATCATACATATTTACTTAAAAATTCAATGAAACTAAAAACGGTTTAAGTGCTTTTAGTAATTTAAAGAATGAGAGTAAAACACACAGTACGAGGTATTTTAGGTTTTTGTTTAGGGACAAAGAACAAAGGATGATACCTAACATAGTTTTTGATAGTCCAATTTCAATTGGTACACTTTACTTTGATGATCTATGTTAAACGTAAGGCTAGTTTGATAAGGGAATGTGAATTACGGGCTGATGGAATACTCGTAGTTGATGAAATGTTTGACAAGGCAAACCGTAGTCTCAAAGGAAACCTCTTTCACCACAAATTCCAATTGCGTTCGTAGGTATCGAACTCGTGTCTCCTTAAAATGAAGTGAGTACCATCGGTCACAAGCCGTCGTGATTAAAACCTAATCTATGCTTATTTTATTGAAACATGAAACAAAGCTAAAATAAAATAAAAACAACAGATAGTGCTTTCCATAACTCACCATGCACAAGTATCTGAAGCGGGTATTACGAGGCTGTTGTAAAATACTATATAACTATATATCTACAACTAACATTACTATTTATATAACACAGAAATGTAAGATAATAGCGAAACAAGGTACCCACCTTAGCAAAAATTTTACATGTTACATTCATATGACTTTCTCTACCCACTCTTCAACAAACTATTCTTTAAAAGCTTATTAATATATATATTTCACGTTAATCGTAGAAATACTTTTATTTCACATCTCCTTGTAGATACAATAGGAATAGGTAAATATAGTAGGTTTAAGTGATATTTAAATGCTCTAAGAGCCGGTTGTTATGGTTTTGAAATTCTGTTCTCACTATATGACCACGAGAAAAAGAAGAAAGAAAGAAAAAGAAAAACAACCACCCCCCCAAAAAAAATGACTTCCCATTTTAGAAAAGTACAAGTTTTAAGAAGTTCTAACCAACAACAAACATCTCGGGAATAGTTGACCACAAAAAATGTATTTTACATCAATTATGTGCTTTAACGAGATCTACATTCTTTGTAGTGCGGTTTATCAGTTTGCAAAGGTCATAACACATTTCGTTTATTATTAAAAACATTTTGAAAAACATCAAAATTATCCAATCATTCACCATGTAAAGATTAGTGCGCTACCAACTGCGCTATGGAGGTGGTCATGAAAAATACTATCCAGATGGAAAAAATAATAAAAACCATAAAGGTCATTAAAATATGCAATATAGGGGCTATAATATTGAAATATTATGCACTTATCAAAATCAAGAAAATATGCAGTTATATGCACCATAAAATCATGTCCAAATAACTGAAAATTCCATAATTCGTGCACATAATGTAAAAGCATACATTTTTAACCGCTATGAAAAAAAACATGCAAATGCATGAACTTTCTTGCCCTATTAATAAGGTTGTATTTTAGAATATTCAGTCATAACGCCGAACAACACTAAGCAGCATGATAATTTCTTCAGACCACGTTTATGTTGCAAGGCCAAGATTCCAGTCAACCATTTGCACTTCCCAAAATTGCTCCACACTAATAAATGTAGAAACAATACGATCGAAAAAATTACTAAGAATAATGTGATATGTGCAGGTTGGACTAAATACAGTTTCAGTGTGGCATTATTCAATTTTGATGTATGGTTTCTTTAACTTAGTCAGGGATATCTTTCCTTTAAACTAGCGTACCCTTATGTTGTTTTAACATAATCGTGTATACCATATATTATGCCAATATCAAACTTTCACATTACTAGAAACTTATTAGAAAAGTTTTGATAAAGTGGAGGTTGCTGTAGCGAGTCTCAAGATGAACACCTTTGCGTCACTGCAGTGAAGAAAGCTAACAGTGATTCTAAATTAATCGCTAAGTTCCTTAACCTGGGGAAGGCAACGACTCATCTGAAGCTCCTTTAAATTAACTCAGTGCTTCCATCTCCCACAGCAAGCTGTGAAAGAGACTTCAGACTAACCAGACCATGTTTGGAGACTGAATGTTCCAGATATCCTGTGATATCCTGTGTTCCAGAATTCAATGCATATCGGCGTGTTGTCAAGGCAATTCAGTTGGTTAGAGCAACGGATGGAAAACGAAGATAAAAAATTCAAATTTGGTTCTGCCAATAAATTTTTCTGTTTGATTTTACATTTCTAACCTTGTCCTTCACAAGGCTTGTGTGAAAGAAACAAAATATAACAAAACTTGAATAAGAAGTGGTAATGGCATCCACATGTCCGCTCAGTTACATGTAAGTCTAACACAAAGCGACCAACGTCTTCTTTACCTCTTTGACTTCTTAAAACATATGGTCTTACTCCAGAGAATACAGTAAGCTAAGACAAGTCGCTTAATATATTATTGCATTTTTACTTTTTTGTGACTTTCTTAGTCGAAACATTTTTCAATAGTGTGAGATATAAACCCATTTCGATAAAAAATATGAGAAAATACCTCACAGAATGAGATAAATTAAGTCCAAGGTGATATTTCTATTGGGGCCCTAGGTGGACAAATAGGTTCACCTAGATCGTTATTCCATTGATTGCGAGTTCTGAATTCCCAGGCGTGGGCGTCGGAAGGAAGGTCAAAGGGGCGCCGCGCTGCCCTTGGAAATTTATCAGTTAATGTGCAGTCAATTACTGACTATTAGACTATTGTTTTAATTTTCGTGCAAAGTACAATTTTTCGGTTAAACTTTACATTATGTCCCGTGAGAATTTTTTCTAAGTCCCACTCGGGAGTGTGCACGAATTCTTACGAAATTTGCCGAAGTTGCCGTGTTATTTCAGTGTTCATTCAGCGCTGCCAACATCACTATTTCTCCATTAATTTGTTGCCAATCCACACTGACTTTTGGGGAGGATATGATGAGCTAATGGCAGGGGTTTTTGCTGCGGATCTAACAGTGAATGCTCTAGGGCGAAGCCTACAGTCCCCCTCTGTGCCATCCCAGCACATGGGGCTCCGTAAATGGATTTTTTCTCCACTCGAAAAAAAAAAAAAAAAAAAAAAAAAAAAAGAGCCAACATTTCGTGGACCCAGTAACAAATGCACACAAGATAGTATGGAGTCGTGCTGGCGATATAGGTATCTGTGGCAGCAAGATGTAAAAAAATCTGATGTGTTGCATTCACATGAGTTTCTCTACTCTTGTAGACATTAACATCGAATTTTGCCGACGCCCGAGTGCATTTGTGTTTAGTGTGTTGGCAAGAAAACTAGTGTGGTTGAAAAAGCAATGTTGACACATGTGAAAATGGTCTGCTAGTGACCGCTAGCGCATGCAGCGCAATCTAGTGTTGATTCTGCTAATGACTGTCGGCGCATGCGCAGTAGGTACCTTTGGACTTAAATGTTGTACGGAAAATGCTCCGGGACATAATCTAAAGTTGAGCCAATGTAAACACTAGTTTACTAGTGTTTACTATATATATATAGGTCATGGTGCCGGTCTGGTATTCTAATCGTAAATCTGGGGAAGAAAGCCAGAGCTAAAACAAATTTTGTTCTAGTTACGTCAAGCTAGACTTGGATGTCAATGCATTATGGTGTAATATGAAATAAGACGTTGATCATAAATGTTAGTACGAAAAAGAGAAATATGATGCAACTGTGTGGTGCGCATTTGTTTCCTTACTGGTACAGTAATGCAGGTTTGAATGGAGGCATCTTGAGGCAGTTCGTGTGCCTGTATATCCATGACCATTTACGGTTTCAGAGTTGTACCGTGGTGTTATGTTGACAGCATTGCTTTCTCCTCGGGTGGCAGGCTTCTAATCTTAAGCTCCGACCACATGGTTTACCTGACCGGACAGGTTCGCCTGCTTGACACATTGTTTGGCTTGATACGTTGGTATTTAGATTAAGCTTAACAACTTTAAATTTCCTATTTGGCATTTATTCAAACTTTCGGGCAGTAGCTTTAATTCTACGACTTACGATGTCACATGTACTTTTAGTTCCGAACTTTATAGTTAGCCTCTATTAGGTCATTCACTGTTAATTAATTGTTCTTTCACACAAGAACCACAATGTGGAATTTTTCAGTTTATTCTACCTTTCCGATCCTTGTCCTGCACCTTCCTTTCCTAACTTTGTCCTTGGATAGGTTGGGATACAAGGATACAGGGAAGAAAATTGCATCCAATTTTTGTCACCGTCCTGCAACCCTGAATGATAAAAGGGAATGAAATATGGGACAGGAATCAGCTCGCGTATACAGGTGAGTTGGGTATACCAAAACATGAATGGTATCCCACTCTCAGTCCAATGCGATTGGTATACCAAACGAGCATGTCTCATTTCCTGTTCGAACACACAGTGTGATCTGACTCAGGTGGAAGGTTGAGCAGTCTCTTTCCTTCAGTGGCGTTGTTGATTTATATACAACCTGAGTTCGCATGATATTCCGACATGAAGTGAACGGAACCAGTGAAAATGCTTCTGAAGACTAAATGAAGGAATTGATCAATTATAACATAAAACATGAAGAAGCAATGCAGCGATACGGGATTGTCGAGAAAACGATACAATACGTAATAAAAATAATAAATAATACTACTAATAACAATAATAACAGTAATAATAGTGAACAATAACAACAACAACAATGAGTGAGTGAGTGGGGTTTAAGGGCCCGTCGACAGCTAGGTCATTTGGGCCCTAGGTCAAAGTTTAAAATTTAAAAACACTCATTAACTTTTCAGGCTAAAAGTTGAACCTTAAAATAACAATAAAAACCGTAAACAGCTAAAAACCTCAGCTTACAGATTAACACGATAAAATAAAACCCTGAAGAGCAACGCACTAAAAAGAGGTAAAAGTTGAAAGCTAAAAAAAAACTAAAATACAAAATTGTAAAAACATTGAAAGGTAAAATGTATCCCCGTTTAAAAAAAAAAAAACAGGTTTAAAACCTCAAAAAGGAATTAAAAATGTGTTACACTTGCGTCGTAGCAAATCCAATCTGGGCAATGAACCGCAGAGTTTTGGCCACAGACACTGGGTTGTCACCCAAAATTGAGGCTACTGTCGATCCCAGACCAAACAACAACAACAACAACAACAATAATAATAATAATAATAATAATAATAATAATAATAATAATAATAATAATAATAATAATAATAATAATAATAATAATAATAATAATAATAATAATAATAATAATAATAATAATAATAATAATAATAATAATAATAATAATAATAATAATAATAATAATAATAATAATAATAATAATAATAATAATAATAATAATAATAATAATAATAATAATAATAATAATAATAATAATAATAATAATATAAGTTTAAAAGCTCTTAAATTTACTTTTATGAAAATTTGCCGGTTTTATTATTATACTATCTGAGATTTTGCACTACCTATTTGGAAAAATAGGATGTTATCACGAGTTGTTAATTTTCCGTATGAGTGACTTCTTACTGTGGAGTTTATCCTCAGGTTTATTAAATTGTATCTCGTTAAAACAAAACGGAACTTTATGTAGAAGCATTATAGGTATACCTATTGCATCAAAATAAGTAATGCCACAACTTTTTAGTTAATTTATCTTAATTTGTATGAAAGGTTTTGTATTTGTTTTGCTTGGTGTAATGACAAAATGGTACGCAAAGAAACGGAATATGTGTAATATAATGTAGCAAAACGCGTTTGGACCGTAACACAAGGTTAAACGGCAATAATATGGCAAAAAATGTCACTCATTTGCTGTAACGTACTGAAACAAAGAGCCTGACAACAACGCTATGATGAACACTAGAACCAGTAAATGCCCATTTCCCAGGGCTTATGACCATAGTTCGATATATTTGCTGCTACTTGTCGAACGAGTTGGGCTCGAAGAAACGAGCGATTCTCATTATGTACCATTTGAAAGGAACGGGTAAAACGCATGTCCTCGACAGCACTAACCGCGACACCCTGAATGCGAGACAGACACTACACCTCAGTCATCCCGCTCGTTTGCACAGTGTATGGTACAACAGAATCCCGATAACTGGACCTAATGTGGACTGAGAGGCTATCGAGTTACCAAAATGTCGAGCTTTACGGAATGAGGGGTCTGTTCTGCACAACTCGTAACTAAAGGCCGGAGGCATGTGCGTTTTTCCATAGGTATACTGCACATGGGCTTTAGTGTTATCGCTCGCGCATGTAAGCAATTACTGTAGGTGGGTACAGCCTGACCATGAAAACCTCACTGCAACACAACCTACAAGCATCAAATGAACACTCCACGTCTGCAGCTCACTGCGAGAACAAACAGAACAGTTGCGTTATACTACACCTTGCGTCTGCATACATTTGCAAGGTAATGCTTCACCAGTTTCCAGAGTACTACGTTACGTTGGTTCCGACTCTTGCTTTTAGTGGCAGTTGTTTGCACATTTGATGGCCGTACTGTACTTCTGACGTCATTCATTCTCTGCGTCCAGCTAACCTATATCCATTAGAGGCCTGCACGGGCCGACTTTCTTAGACCCGGCCCGGCCCGGCCCGGTACCAACCAAGCCCGAGCCCGGCCCGAGCCCGAGAACAGTCTACAGGCCATGGCCCGGGCCCGGCCCGAGCCCGAGAATAGTGTATAGGCCATGGCCCTGGCCCGACCCGAGCCCGATTGTGCAATTTTCTTTTAAACAAAATTATCCTGCAATTATTGACATGATTGTTACTATTATTATTACTATTATTATTACTATTATTATTATTATTATTATTATTATTATTATTATTATTATTATTATTATTATTATTATTATTATTATTATTATTATTATTATTATTATTATTATTATTATTATTATTACTATTACTATTATTTATTTATTTATTTCCTAAAATCCAATTTTGGTCCAAATTCTTACGCTAGCGAATGTTGGGTACCTGCATAAATAACGTTAGTACATTAATATTGTTTTGAGATCATATTGTCTCGTTAAAGCCTTAGAAATAATCTTTTTTTCCAAGTTTGAAGAAAAGGTTATTGGTGTGTTTCTGGGTTTATCGGGGCACTATACGATTATAAAATAATATTAATGTACTCAATCTGTTGTAAGCTATCCGCAATTGGCCATAGCAGAAATTAGGAGGTGAGAAATTTAGGCATTATAAATTATTAAAATAGGCAGGCAAAAAGACATTATAAATAGTTAAAATAGGCAGAATAAAGGGATTATAAATTCTAAAACAGGCAATAAGAGAAACCCAATAATACATTACACTATTCACTAACTGATCGTCATATTTTAAAGAACTTCAAAGTTTTAAACGAAGTACTGCCGCGATACATGTCCCCCATCTCGTTATGATAGGTTGGGAGGGGGGGGGGGGGAGGGGGGCGGGCATGCAGAGTTACATCTGGTGCAGTGTACTTAAATGTCAGGATTCTTGATGAGTCTTTCACAAAGATCTTAATACTGGAAATCCATTTGCCAACATCCAGAAACAAGCATCGCATCTCTTCTGAAACCCTGTGAAAGCCATGTGCTACGCAGGTCATGTGAAGCATGTTTGGTAATAATAACACTTTTAACGCTATTCCAGCCTTTTTCATATATGATGCAGCGTCACTGATGAAAAGTAAGGCGTCGTATTGAACCTCTTAAGGCCGCAGCAAATTTAATGAACTGGTGAATAACTGCGCAATAGCTCGATTGTTCTGTAGTAAGCAGGAATGATTTCATTGATTCATCTTCTGTAGGATCTAATCGTCCATTAACAAATTGGCAATGAAACGACCTATGGTATCAGTTGACTCGTCGATATCCCAGATCATCTTATTTTTCATTTTATCTTTAGTTATTTTCATTGTGTCACCGTAACACTCGGTCAAATAACATTTTCGCAAACTTGACTCACTAGGTACAGATTGGTTAGTATACTTCTCCAAAAACTGTGATAATGTAGGATTCTGTAATTTCCAGAAAGGGATTCTGGCGCTGAAGAAAGCTACATAAGTCGAATGCAAACTGGGATTTTTGACTCGGTGTTGCAATTACTGTTGGAAGCAAAGGAATCTTCTGCCTGTAGCCCTGTTTGATTGTGCCGATATGTTGTGATATAAAGTACTTCTTTTCGTAGTTCACTGACTGCTCGTATATTTTGCATGTGAGTACTTTACCGTCGGTACAAAATATGCCGGATCCAAAAGTATTAACATAACTGTCTAATTTAGAGCATAAAGGAACATTGAATTTCGGCACCTTGCTGCTAGCTACAACGTCGCAATGAAAACTAAACGAAAATCAAAGTTAGACCCGTACCTGCTCATTATTGCATTTTAAAATAAACACACGTGGTAATCCAAATGCTTTCTTTATCTATACGTTTATTTGCGCGGCAGCACTCATTGTTGCAAAGAAAATAATGAATTGAATGAGGGACTCCTATGTCATCTGCAACTTAAAGACAATAGTATACATTCGGCGAAGTATGTAACTTTCATTGTCACGGCCTAACGGTTGTTGAAATAAAATGTACCTACCTAAAGAAAATGTTTAATAATTAATAAATAATACATAAATAATGAAATAAAGGCAACAAAAAGCATATATTTTGTAAAATAGACATATTAAAAAGGCAGAAAAAGGCAATATAAAACTGTGGCATTTCAATCACAAAGGTATAATAATTCGTACAGATTAACTTTCAAATTGAAGATAAATTTGACGCATTTGAAAAGGTATTCCGCCTAAGTTCCGGTCTCTGGTTATAATTGTTTCTACGATGGGTATGTGCATGCCTGTGCACGTTTTAAATCAAAGTAAACATTAATTATAAGTTATTGGACTAAGGACTCACCATGTTTAATGACCCAAATTGTTGTGCAGAAAAGAATGGAATCCACACTCTTGCCGCTCAGGTTGGTTCGACGTTCTTGAATAACTAATCCTGCTGCACTAAAATTTATTTCAGTACTCGCACTTGAATGCTACCACCTTTTCTACGAAAAGTCCCTTCAATGTCTTTGGTTACCAGTATCAAATGCTGACGAGATATTTTTTTTTCTACATATAACTTGGTTGTAATAGACAGAAGGGCTATGAAAAATAAGTGTCACAACTTGTATGTTGCAACTTGGTGATGCTGACTAATGGGCAATGGCCCTGATGTCTGATGTATTTTATATATATATTCATGTCATGATAATAATAAAATAAACGTTTCAATTTGGAGAAATGCTGAACAATAATGATGCAGTAACCTTACTACAGCGTCAGCCACATAACCAACTGTAATTGTATCAGTGTAAACATTGATGCTGTGTTTACACTTTACAAAGCAGGAAGAAACATGCGTTACTAGCAGTATTCGAGATAAGAGTGTAAGATTATACGTGGAGTGGATTGAATTGCAGCCGAGTAGTGAGAAATAATATTGTTGCAAACCCTCTCACTCTGTGCTTTGACTAGCATCAGTAGCAGCATTTGAAACGTGTCAGCAGAATAATCATTTAGAATTCCTAGTAAAGAAATGCTGCGGTAATTGTGTTCTTCTCGGCATTTCAACATAGATGACCAAGAAATATGATACATTATTTTTTGCCTCCTAAGTGAATGTACCACTGAAATTTAGTACAAATCTGGCAAAACATTTCATTTGTATTCCATGGCTTTAAAAATACTAAATGTGTTTTGAGTTTTTATATTACAAATACTTGTAGTTGCATAATGTAACCTAAAAATGCAGAATAGCAATGTTTTTCATTTTAAAATTTAAGGTTTTTGAAAATTATGTTATCACTTTTTGAAAATGCCACATGATCCAGTTTTCATGCAATTCTTCGTATCATTCCCAAAACACAAACAAGTAAATCTGCCATATACTTTTTTTTTTCTTTTGAACGCTTTTGAGTTACTAAAGAAACTTGCAGCTTATAAAACTTTATACCAGAAATTTCAAGCGACAAAATTTAAAAACAATTCTCTTTTGAGCTGAGGCTAATAAAACAAATTTGTATGGCAGATTTGTACATTATAATCATATACATGTAATAGAGCCTTAAAAATAGGCATTTTTTTAATTTCGTCGTGTAGAGCATTTGGCATAACATAAAATCCGGATTCAACATTTCGTAATTCGAAAACTGAAGGATATATCACACTAAAATTCAAAACCCTCTAATGCTGGTGTAAGACAGCATTGAAAATAAATGTTCAGTTAACTTGGCTGAAAAATTTTAAAAATCCATTTTCAGTTGTTTATTCCCTTAATTTTCAAGCCCGGGCCCGGCCCGAGCCCGACCCTATCCCAGCCCGAGCCCGGCCCGAGCCCGACAAGCATTTTTCAAATTAGGCCCGAGCCCGGCCCGCGGGCCGGGCCGGGCCTAGGCCCGAGGGCTTGGCCCGAGCCCGTGCAGACCTCTAATATCCATGCGAGTGCATATCCCTCCGACCTTTACTCATAACATAATACTGCAAATTACATAAGTACGTATTCTAGCACAATACAGGAAAGAAAAGTATAACATATTCTGAAATGTATTACGTATTCCCCTTTTCCGGTCTCTTAGTCACATGCAATTTAATTTCCATTGTCATATTGACCTGTCTTTTCTTCTCGTTCTACATTTGCGCCGGCACAAACACAACACTAATAATAAGCCTGAAATCTTGGAAGCCGCACTTTAACCGAAATATGTAATTGAAAGTTCAGCTTACCACGTACAGAGGTATTTTTAGATCTGGCGAATGACCTTGGCAGGATCATGCAAACTAATGATGTGGGTAACGCCTCTGTTTCCTCCCATGAAATAAACAAGACACTGCTGATAATACGAGATGACACTGTACTAATCGCGTACTGTCCGTGATGTTTATGTACTGCACGGGAGTCCGAAAGATAACCTGATACCCCTTTAATCTTATAAATTCAAAAGTGAATTCGGTCATAAACCACTGCGCAATTCGTCACGTCTAAAAATATTGTTGTACTGGTTAAAGCAATAAACCTTCAAACCTTCCAAACAAGTGTTTGTGCTATGTGCATTATTAGCGAGAAACTTTTAGTTTCGTGACAATGTTCTGCCGGCTGCATGTGCTCTGACTACATATCGAAGGTCAATAGTGGTCAGGCCTTTTGTCGCTGTGAGGGGGAATGCGGTAGATTGTGTACGTATACCAATTAAAATTTACACACACTATTCATACCCTATTGTACATAACTGAAATTATTACACTTAAGTAAAAAGGAAGGAAAAAAAGAAAATTAAAATAAAAAAGGTCGAGTTACACGGAATGTCGAGTTAACGAGGGTCGAGTTATCGGGATTCTACTGTATATCCTGGAATTAAAACGATATCACACTGAGGTGTTGCAAGGGGTAAGCGGCACCAGTTCCAACCGGCATGGCAGGTAAGGTATCAGATTGAGTGCACTCCACGTGCACAATAAATTATACTAACTCTGGCTCCAATCAGACATTCATGACATATTATTGGAGACAGCAGTGGCAGTTCTGTCCTGCGCTTTGGTCAATCAGGTACTGTGTGTTAGGGGTGGTGACACCAGCGATATCTTAAGGATGCCCAAGCAGGCAATTTGGCAACTAATTATGTAAATCATGATGTGATCTAAAATATGCATTATCAGCCATCTTTTTATTTGTTTACCTTATCACTTACATAAATGCGGATAAATGTTCTAACGCCCGCTATAATAAAAGAGAACAAATGATACAAATGCGAAATATAGTAGATACACTGGGGAGGGGTGGAGCGGGGCGGGGCGAAAGCGAATAGCGATTGTGGAATAGTTGTTGAAATTTAATAAGTGCGTATATACATGCAAGATATTATGACCCTCCGAGGTTTCCTATTATGCCCATAATTTGATCCTTGCTTAGACATACTTACACGTATTTTCTAAACAATGGTGAAATAAAGACAGGAATAAGGAAAGAATGAACAAGTGGAACCAAATATACAAATGGAAAACATATACGAAAGTGTTCTAAATTGTGTAACTAAAACGTTGTGAATTTCTTAGTCATACGAGAATTATATGCCAAAATATAATTTACTTTTTTCTATGATTTGAACTGCTACGCTGGCCGCCACCAGTGTATTTGCTTTGTATTGCAGTTATATCTTATTTGAAGCGAACTCTGCATTTTTGTTTCCTGTACTTGTATCAGTATGTAAGTACCAATTCGACAGGTAGTAAAACTGAGTACCTTTTACTCAAAACATAAATCACTTCGTATCTATTACCCCTCCAAAACGCGGCCAAACACCAAGTTGGACAGCCCTGCACTACAGAAGTAAACACAAGCATAACGAGTTCACCGTTAGCTGCCTGACTCACTGCTGCTAAGATGATGTCGCTGTCGCTTCAATTATAGGATATACTATACCTGGGGGCGTCGCCATGTTTAGTTTTATCTGCAACAAGAGGAAACAGTGTGCATTTCAAGAAATTAATGGTATTCTTGTTAAACCGACTACATGTTAACTCTGTTGTTTGGTATGATATGCAGGCCAAGTTAGTGATGGAAAAGTGACAGTTCCATAACTCAAGTTTGCTGACTATAATTTTTTCCCTCAGAAGTTACTATCAGCCACATAAAAATGTTTACTAAACAACTTCAATTTACAACATAAAATTCATAGCACATATTTTAACAATGAATAGAATGGCTTTTTCGCAATGGCGTTCAAATGTGGGGGTGAGAATTAAAAATGGCCGTTCTTCCTACCATAAGGAAGAGAGTCGAAGTTTGAGAACGAACGATTGTGACAATTTAACATTCATTTTGGTATCTTAATAGAAGTTATGCAACCCTTTAGCCATCTACTGGCATGAACGATCTGAGCATAATAACATTCCTGCGCATGTGCTAAATTCCACCATAGAGTCCTTGGTGCGCATCCTACTTACTTGTGTAGTTTCCAACACAGCAACGTTTTTAACAGCAGTGTGACACGTACCAGTACACAGCTGTGAAAATGGCCGACATGAACTCCAGCACACTTTGAAGTAAATGTGTGGAATCACCTCAAAGTCGCATATCCAAATCGATGGATAAAGGTGGTCCAGTTTAATGGCCAGCACGGTCGCCAGATCTGACACCTATTGACTATTTTCTGTGGTGTTGTATGAAGAGTATGGTGTACGCCACTCCTGTAACGTCAGCGGAGGACCTCATGTCTCGAGTTCACGAAGCGATTGAAAATCTTCAAAGACAACCGCACATATTGGGTCATGTGCATGAGGCTCACCACCGTGATATAAGCTCTGCAATGACGTAGAAGGTACACAGTTCGAAGCCCGTTTGTAATGTAGACAACTGCATGTTGGGTTTATTGGCGAAATGTGAACGTACACACATCTCACACTTCGATGCGTTACAGCGTCCAAACCGTGCATTTCCGGACAGGGGTTCCAATTTGAAAACCGATCAGTTTGTCGTCCTTCACTACATTCTAAGCTTTGTCAGTGTTTTTTTTTTTTTGGGGGGGGGGTTACCTATATATGCAACCCGAAATTTGAGAGCATCCTTCCACTATGCAAGTTGTATCTACACTGTGGCACATACATTACTCTTAACGTAGGTAAATAAATAGGCACAAATAACCTTGTGATCCTAATTTAAGCATCAACTATGTCAACTCGAATTCCTAAAAGAACTCTCTTGAAAGGATTATTCCTTCAGATTGTTGCGACATTAAGCATTATTTCGATAACGTGACAAGAATTAAGCAGCTGAGTCCCTAAGTTTCTCTTTATGTGCCATTGGTGAGTTCATCCAATTCATTAGCATGCACCGCATCAGTTTCATCACAAGTGGAGCAAATGAAAAACAAAATACTTGTGTAATCTCCACGTAATCTCGTCTTTAACAATGAACCGGCCTTAGTATTATTATTACATCAGCTACTTCCTGGTTTACGCACCACAGAAACAACAGAGACTGAATGAACAACTGATTTCTTCACTTTTCCTGAGCAGAATAATAAGTACATCAACAAACTAACATGCATTTTTAAGCAGCTGATATAAAAGACTATATGCAATTGAGTTCTACTATTAGAAAAGTTAGGGTAATCCTATTAACCAAAGGTGGGGCTAGTTGGAATAAATTAAATGAAATCCTGAAAGTGGGCTGGCTGTAAACTCAATAACAATCATTTCAGAAATAATTTCCCAACATTCCAACATGATTTGGCACAACTTACTAAACGATTTCTTATTCTTCTTGTCATTTTTCTTCATCTTCATTAGCATCTATTCCCTCTCTTCCACCTTTCTTCTTTTTCTGACCCAAAATTGGCAAGATATAGCATATTCTGACGTGATGCGTTCTAAAATCTTAGAATGGAGAAATTCACATACACCCTAAGACAAAAAAAAAAAAAAAAAAAAAAAAAAAAAAAAAAAAAAAAAAAAAAAAAAATGAGCAGACTCTGGAAGCGTATATTTGTCTAAGTCCAACCACTCGGTCAACGGTTCACATTGAATAGTTGAGACTCAATATGAGAAATTACAACCGAACGACGCTAAAGACATGCATTCCATGACACCAATGTAAACCGGCCGTGGAAACGACATGGACTTACACAAAATATATACACTTCCAGAGTCTGCTCATTTTTTGTCATGTTTACTGTCTGTAAACTCAATAACAACTAACTCCACAAATGATTTCACAACATTCCAACATAATTGGCACAAGTTAGTAAACGATTTATTCTACTTCTTCTTCTTCTTCTTCTTCTTCTTCTTCTTCTTCTTCTTCTTCTTCTTCATTTTCATTATCATCTGTTCCCTCTCTTTCACCCCCCCCCCTTCTTTTTCTGATCTGAAATGGCTAAGTAAAACAAATTTTGATCTGATGTATTCATAAGACCTTACAACTTGCAAAATTCACATATATTCATCACATATTACACTATTCACATAAAGTGTTATTCTTTCTCTACTACGCACTTACAGAAAGCAGAGAAAGTATTGCATTCCAAAGAAAAATTCGATTGCAAGATTTCAGCGCAAATACATGCTTTGAGACCCGCTAAGTCAAAGAAATGAGAAAAAGTACGTATCTGTGCGCGCGCGTCTCCCTGTCCGTTTACGAACAGAAAAACTCAAAAACAGTACCTTGTTTTAGAACTCTCGAAAACTTTCTCAACTGGAATACTCGAGTTCATGTGCTGTTTTTATTCGTGCTTCTTCATTTCTGTATAGCTTCTACTTTGTTTTTATTTCGAGACCTCAATAGGTTATCCCCAGTGAAATTTCCTTCCAGAGCTTTTTGGTGGAATGAAATCTGCTATAGGTAATCAGCAGAGAAAGTAAAACGGAAGTATCATCAAACATTGCCATAGCAGTAATCTATGGAGTCAAAAACCAAAGATTCTATTTATACGATTTATCACTTTTACACTCAAACACACAAACCAAAAATTAACAGTAAAATGCTGCTTATTTTACACAACTGTTTTGGTCAATGCTAACTCCAAGCATTTATCAAACACAGAAAACTGAAAATAATCGTGACATTGTATAAACGTACAGATCAGTAAAACCAGGCAGAAGACTCAGCAAGTCAGCTGTTTGAGAACATGCCGATTGTTATACCATCATGTAGTAAGTTGAATATATCAAGTTTCAGCATTTTAAAATAGGAAATTTTATTTGAAAAGGTGTAAATCAGGAACAGCGGATATTCCAAAAACGGCTGATATCATAAATCAAGGAGAGAATGTTAAAAGCATTTTCCATTACTTCATCTAAATATCCCAATATGATTCAGTCGATCTATTCTGCCCACTCGGAAGGATGAAAGTCAACATGTGCTTACCAGACCAAAACCGGTTCAAGGGAGAAAAATAAACTAATAAATCTTGGATTCCTACTGTGAGATTTATTTGAAATAAATTTAACATAGCTATTAAACCGTCATAAAGAAATATTTACAACCTATATGAAATGTTATGATGGTAACAGTATAGGTCAGACAGTCATAAAGTGCCTGTCTGTGAAATCAGTTTCTAGAGGAAAAAAGGAAAACATAGATTCGAATATGCAAGTGATTCAAATGATATTCGCAGGAATCGACGTGTGAACTCATGATTCCGGCATCCAAGGTTTCGAAACCTGATAAACTGCTTTATCAATGACAAAATGAAGTTTGTAGGAGGAAAAAAGGAAAACATAGATTCGAATATGCAAGTGATTTAAATGATATTCACAGGAATCGACGTGTGAACTCATGATTACAGCATTCAAACTTTCAAAACCTAATAAACTGCTTTATCAATGACAACACAAGATGTTTAATTAAATGCTTAGATAACTCGTATGAATAAACCTCTCAGTTTGATAAATGAAAGGTCTTCCTATTTAATTGCTTAAATAAGTTATGTATGGCAGTGGTGTTGCAGAATATACAGTTGTAAATAAATTGTATGTACTAATATCTATAGCGGCTCCGTGGCCGGGCGGTTAGACCGTTCGCCTACCACCTAGGCGCCATGGGTTTGATCACAGAGTCCCGCATGTGGTATTCGTCGAGGACGAACCGGCTTCTGGGCGGGTTTTCTCCGGGTTTTTCGGTTTCCCCCGCCACTCATTCTACCAATTGCTCCATAATCACCTTTCCATTCATCCATCTCGCCTGCATTTCATATCATCCTCTTCCCCAAATTCATACCTGGTGCTTGACTGACCACCCGCTTCCAGGTCTTCACTCTGTCCGATCCATAGGCTCCTGTGCTCCCCGACAGGCGTCTCACCCTAGACACTGGCTTGTAAGTCCTAGGGGGTGTAAGTTTTACACAAGGAGAGGCTAATCAGATGAAGAAGAAGAAGAAGAAGAAGAAGAAGAAGAAGAAGAAGAAGAAGAAGAAGAAGAAGAAGAAGAAGAAGAAGAAGAAGAAGAAGAAGAAATGATATCTGTATGAAATGAGTAATGAACGAAATGTCAGACCTGAGAACGAGCCTGTAAAATAGATAAACCTTTAAGCTATCTGATAATCATTCTAGCCCTGAGAAAAAATCTCACGAATATAGCTGCTTTATAGAAGCATGATTCTAACCTTAACCCGCTGCGTAAGATGCATTTCTACTGCTTCCAGCTTCCAGGTAGTTATAGTCTGTTTTTAAAGTCACGTTGAAACGCATCTGTAAGCATAAAACACTCCATAATACAAGACCTAATTGAACTAAAGTAATCTCGAATGTTAATTTAGCGTTTTCTGCAATGTATGGTGCAATTCTAATAAGTTTTGCACAGATTTAATAAAAGCTTTCGAAGTATGTTATCTAGGAACATCCGTTGTGTGAGATGTTCTATCCTGTCAAGCGCCTTAGCCGCTATATTAATGTTAAAACGTCATCGAAATTATAGTTCATTCCTCCAAACCATTCAAAATTTTACTTCAATAGATATTTATTTGTTTATTTATTAATTTGCTCGGTAATGGGCTTGTCCAACTTGATAAAAGAACAGAAGAAAAGAGAACAGAAATTAAATAAGTGTGATAGACTAATAAAAATACAACAAATGTGATATGAACAACAAATTAAATGCTTTATTAACAATAATAATATATTAAATTATAACAATAAGTAATTTAGTAATACTTAAAATGTCAATAATTTGAGTATTTGCTATTATAAATCATTCAGAAAAAATCGATGCATTACATTTGTATGACTTTCTCTACACATTACCGTTTTATTTTATATAGCTTCAACAAGCTGTTCTAACGAAAACTTATTTTATGTATTTAAACGAGCAATTCTTGTATATAAATAAATATATTCCGCGTAACTTGGAAACAGCTCTAACGATTTCCATCAGATTTTGTATTCAGATAGGGCAGGGGTGTCAAACAGCACTCACCAGGCGTGAAAAATTTTCCCCTATTTTCCCTCCCTCCGTGATGATCAAATCGGAAAACGGGAAAAACAAAGCGAAAACCGGTTCTACGAGCGCGTGCTACTGCAGTTAAGGAGGGGTAGACCCCTCTCTTCACACCCTGGGAGTGAGGTTTGACATGCCTGAGATAGGGCTTTGCTTTTTAAGTTCATCTATATAGGTGTAATTCCCGATTTTTCATAAAAAATAACATGTTTTATTCCCGCTTCTACAGTGCAATTCTTGTATATATATTCCCGGTATTTCAGAAACGGCTCTAAAGATTTGGTTAAATTTTTGTACACATGCATATTATATGCACAGTGTTTTCTATACTCACTTTTAGGTAACACATTCACATCTCCTTCTCTACTCACTCTTCTATAAACAATTTTCCATAAAAAACGTGATTTCACACACACACACACACACACACACACACACACACACACACACACACACACACACACACACACACACACACACACACACACACACACACACACAGACAAGTTTTATCCCCAGTTTTAAAATAAGTCATACCATGTTCTGTGTCTTTGAAATATAAATGCTGTTACATTCACACTGTTTTCTCCTCGCACTTTTAGGTAACACATTCACATCTCTTTCTCTACGTACTCTTTTACAAGTAAGTCATACAATTTTCTGTATGTTTGAAATAGAGATGCTACATATTACATTCACAGTGGTTTCTCTACTTAAGTACTTTTAGGTAACACATTCACATCTCTTTCTCTGCTCACTCTTCTATAAACAATTTTCCATAAAAACGTGATTTTACACCAAACATCATTTTTATCCCCACTTTTAAAATAAGTCATACCATGTTCTGTATGTTTGAAATAGAAATGCTATTACATTCACACTGCTTTCTCCTCTCACTTTAAGGTAATATATTCACCTCTTTCTCTATTCACTCCTCTACAAAGAAGTCATGCAATCTTCCGTATGTCTGAAATAGAAATGCTATATATTATATTCATACTGTTTTCTCTACTCACTTTTAGGTAACACATTCACATCTCTTTCTCTGCTCACTCTTCTATAAACAATTTTCCATAAAAACGTGATTTTACACCAAACGTCATTTTTATCCCCACTTTTAAAATAAGTCATACCATGTTCTGTATGTTTGAAATAGAAATGCTATTACATTCACACTGCTTTCTCCTCTCATTTTAAGGTAATACATTCACCTCTTTCTCTATTCACTCTTCCACAAGTAAGTCCTACCATTTTCGGCATGTTTGAAATAGAAATACAGCATATTACATTCACAGTGGTTTCTCTACTTAAGTACTTTTAGGTAACACATTCACATCTCTTTCTCTGCTCACTCCTCTATAAACAATTTTCCATAAAAACGTGATTTTATACAAAACATCATTTTTATCCCCAGTTTTAATATGTCATACCATGTTCAGCAGTTTGAAATAGAAATGCTATTACATTCACACTGTTTTCTCCTTTCTTTTTTAGGTAATACTTTCACATCTGGTTCTCTACTCACTCTTCTACAAATAAGTCATACAATTTCTTGCATGTTTGAAGTAGAAACGCTACGTATTACATTCACATTGTTTTCTCTACTTACTTTAGGTAACACTTTTATAACTATTTCTCTACTCACTCTTCTAGAAATAAGCCATACAATTTTCTGTATGTTTGAAATAGAGATGCTGCATATTACATTCACAGTGTTTTTCTCTACTTAAGTACTTTTAGGTAACACATTCAGATCTCTTTCTCTACTCACTCTTCTATAAACAATTTTCCATAAAAACGCGATTTTACACAAAACAAAAAGCATTTTTATCCTCGCTTTTAAAATAAGCCATACTATGTTCTGTATGTTTGAAATAGAAATGCTTTTACATTCACGCTGTTTTCTCCTCTCACTTTTAGGTAACACATTCACATCTCTTTCTCTACTCGCTCTTCTATAAAGAAGTTACACAATTTTCTGTATTTTTTAATTAGAAATGCAGCATATTACATCCACAGTGGTTTCTCTACTTACTTTTAGGTAACACATTCGCATCTCTTTTTCTACTCACTCTTCTACAAACAATTTCCATCATATATATTATACACACACACACACACACACACACACACACACACACACACACACATATACGGATGTTTGTATATATGTAACTGTTAATCTCTAAAACCGCTTAATTGATCATCGCGAAATTCGGCACGTATATGTATTTTTTTATGGAGAAAGTTTTTATGGTAGCCATTTTACTACAGAATATATTACTTTCAAATGGTTTTCTACTGGATTTTGTTTTACGTAGCACATTCACGTTTCCTCTGTTTGCCCTTCAACATACAATTCATATAATTTTCTATGATTTAAATATAAATGCAACGTATTACATTCACACGATTTCCTCTACTAATTCTTCCTTTACGAGACACGATCAGGCTTCTTTCGCTACTCGCCCTTCAACATACAGTTCATAAAATTTGTATATGTATGAAACAGAAATACAACGTATTATATTCATAGTATTTTCTCTATTCACTTTTGTTTTACGTAACAATTCACATGTTCCTATGGTTTATCATCTTCATACATACCAACGTCTATATCTACATATCGTATGTTGAAGAGTGAGTAAGCTCCAAAGCCGGTTCACCGATCGCCATGAAAATTGACACATCTAAGTATTTTCATGTCGAAGGTTTTTATGGAATCCATTTTACCACGCAAAGTATTACGTTCACATGGTTTTCTCTACTCCATTTGCTTTTACCTAACATACTACTCCCTCTTCTACAAACAGTCCATACAGTTTTACATACATTTGAAATATAATGCAACGTATAACATTCACACGGTTTTTCTACTAATTTTTCTTTAGTAAAACACAATCATATTTCTTTTCACTACTCCCGCTTCCACGAACAATTACGAACAATTCATACAATTTTCTATGTGATTGAAGCAGAAATGCGCAGTACATTCACATGACTTTATCAACCAGCTTTTCTTCCTGCAGTATTTGTTATTGTTCAACAGGGCTTTTGCTTAGTCTCAACCCGGTGTTTTAATAACAAATAAAGAAATAGCTAAAAAAGTAAAGTAATCACAATTGGTGTCAGGAGTGCGCCGAAAAGCACGATATGGAACAGTTGATGTAACAAATGTTAGCCAAGATGAGGATTGAAATGAATTCCGGAATGCGGCAGATGAAACAAATATGAAAGCCGAATTGGAAAAATGTTAACTACGGAATAGAAAATATGGGAACAAAAATTGACAAAATGGACACAAAAATGGAAGCCACCCTGAAAATGTAAACCCCGAAACGGAAGAGATGAAGGCGGGAATGTCCAATATGAAGATAGATCTATTGGAGAATACTAACGAGCGACCGGCCGGGGTTAAGGAAGCCATCGAAGAACTCGACGGAAATATGAAGTACCTTGGCCAACGTGTTAACGCCCTGGAGTCAATCGCAGCACCAAAGAACTGAACTCCATAGTGGAACAAATGCTCGACGAAAACCTCAAACTAGGTGGATATCTATGGGGCAGGCCTACGTTCAGCAGTAGACGTTTCTCAGCTGAAATGGTGCTTATGAAATATTTGTATGTATTCCTATATCTCTTGTATCTTGGAAATGACTCTTAACAATTGCGACAAAAATTATTATTTAGTTAACGTTTTGCCTTTCAGGTTTATCTAAGGATCTTCTCCCACAAAAAACAAAACAAAAAAAAAAATGAAAGATTTCACAAAAACAGAGGCGAAAAACTCCGGTCGGTCGGTCGCCCAGGTACTTTAATTTAATATTAGAAAGTGTACATTGTGCATTGATACAGGTAGATGAATACAATACACATTGTGTGTATCGTCTTTCCCGTTTCACTTCACTTTCGCCTTGTCTATTTGTCCTCACAGCAAAATTTTCTAAAGGTGCTGTTCTCTTTTCACACACTTCCACGTGGTGCCATGTGTCCCACATAACGCGCACGCGCATTCTTCCCCTGGCTCATGATGTATGTTTACCTTACATATCAAGTGGTGGAAAACATGTGATGCAAACCTTGTTACAAGATGCCTTAGTTCGTGGTTTGGGCCCTTCCAGTGTTCCTTTCACTGGAAATACATGTTTTGAGACCCCCTGAATCCAAAAAAGTATTATTAGAAAAAGGTTCGTGTGTGTGTCTATGTGTGTGTTTGTGTGTATGTGTGTGTGTGGGTGTGTGTGTGCGCGTGTGTCTGTAAGTCTTTGGGCATCATAACTCAAAAATGAAAAGTAGGTTAAAAACCACAGTTGGTATTTAAGTTTAATGTCTTTCAAGGATGCGACGCGAAGATTTTGAAGAAAATAGCCGCACCTTAAACTACCCTTTACATGGAAAATTTTTCAAAAATTTTGATTTTCTTGAAAATGGCTCTAACGATTTTGATTAAAATGTGATATGTATGAGATATTTTTATGACAAACAAAATGTATATATTGAATTTTCTGGCTTTAGCCCCTGTAGTCGCATTTACTCTGGACGACTTTTGCATAACCGGTAAACCGTTAGAGATAGACCAAATAATACTGTACAAAAAATGTAGATCTCACTAAAACACACAATTTATGTCTGAATAAATTTTTTATACACTGATCCGTTTCGGAGATATTCCTTGCTATTTGTGTCAGTTTCGGAAAACAAAACTTTCGTGAAATGGATATCGTTGTTCATTTTTTTATATGTGAAGCGTGCAAAGAGAACGGGATCTTTAAGTTTTAAAAGATTTGACTATCGCTCACAGGCTAGTGTATTCTAATATTCCGCTTTCGCCTACAAGGAAATAAGCAATAAGATAATTTGTACAAATGCTTTCTGAACTAACACGAAGAAGATATAGGTATAAAAGTTTGTAAGAATGGCTAGTACAAGAGTAGAGAAAGTCATGTGAGTGCAGCACATCAGATTTTTCTTCGTATGGTATGCCTATTCTGAGGGATTCCCATGACTGCCTATTGCTTATTTAACTACCTCACTTTAATGGAACTAAACCACTGCAGGAAGACACACGGCGAATGAGGAAATGGAAACTGTAATCATATGTTCAAAGCTAGTTCGATATATGCTGGTCTAGAACCTCCATATTATTCTTTCCATGACACCATCAGAAACAAAGGAATGGTGACAGCGGCTTAACGCAGAAAGTATTGAAACATTCAAAGTAATGTTAACGGATATTTAGGAAATGTATAATGCTTTACTCTACAAAATTATACAAAGCTCTTTCCGAATGAAAGAATTTCGAAAACTCTTCGACATAAAGGATACTTTAGGATATTCTTGAAAGTTTTAATTTTTTATACTTGGAAGATATTTAACTTAAATACCAAGTTTGGTATTTATCCCATTTTTGTTAGGAGTTGCGCTGTTCACACGCACTCACACACACAGACACACACACAATCAAATACGAATATGTTTCTAAAACTGCTTTTTGGTTAGATGCCAACGTCGAATTTTTGGACGTAATGCAATACTTCCGCTATTTGCTCTACTTATGTGGTATAAAAGACACAAAAAAACTTCAAAACAACGCTAAAGCTTCTCTCCAGTTCTATTTATCACTACACTAGGCACGTCCGACAATCCGAGCTGCTCTGGTACTTCCACATGCTGGTATTGTGTCGCTTATGCTTCCAGTACCCCTTTCAGTTTTACTTTATATTATCAGAGTAGGAGGCAAAATAGCATAAGTTCGCTGTATGCTTAGCTTGTGCTTATCTGTTTTAAGGTGGCGCTGGGAACTTATAGCTCCCAACTAAATTAGTATTTTTGAAGCCATCTATAGTACGCATGCCGTTTGAACTGTCAGCAAATAAGCACACACGCTCTCTCTTCCTATCTCTTTCAATCTCACTTTCTCTTTCGTTGTACTAAATGCTTTAAAATGTGAACTATCTAGTTGTATTGTGTAAAATGATCATTAGTAATCAAAAAGCACGTGTTCTTATAATTTGCTTTACAGTGAATATCAACTCATTATTCAATATTAACCATGAAACCTACCAAAAAAAAAAAAAAAAAAAAAAAAAAAAAAAAAAAAAAAAAAAAAAAAAAAAAAAAAAAAAGAACTAATATGTGCACTCACATGACCTTCTCTACTCTTGTAGTAGCTATTCCTACAAAACCTTATTCATCTATCCTCTTCATCTTAGTCGAGATAAATATTTGCTGAAATTATCTTATTACTAATTTTCTTGTAGGTACAAGAGGAATATGGGAATATAGTAGGCTGTGAGTGATTATCAACTCTTTTAAAGCTGTGTCGCTAAATGAAGACTGAAATTTCGTTCCCTTTGCACGGCCAACAGATAAAAAAGTATATGAGAAAAGTATATGTATTGTAAAACTCACACAAATAACAAGGACTATTTCCGAAATGGTTCACTCCACAAAAAAAGTGAATTTGGACACAACTTGTGAGTTCTAACGAGATCTGCATGTTTGTACAGTAGGATTTGGTCTGTCTCTTACAGTTTACCACTTATGCAAAAGTTATCAAGGTAAACAAAACTACGTGAGCTATAGCCAGAAAACTCAAAATGTGCATTTTACTTTCCATAAAATATCTTAGATATCTTCTTCTTCTTCTTCTTCTTCTTCTGATTACCCTCACGTTATGCAGTACTTACACCCCCTAGGACTTACAAGCCACTGACTAGGGTGAGACGCCTGTCGGGGAGCACAGGAACCTATGGACCGGACAGAATGAACACCTGGAAGCAGGTGGTCAGCCAAGCACCAGGTATGATAGTGAGGAAGAGGATGATATGAAATGCAGGCGAAATGAATGATTGGAAAGATGATAATGGAGCAATTGGTGGAATAAGTGGCGGGGAAACCGGAGAACCCGGAGAAAACTCACGCTGACGCCGCTTCGTCCACCACGAATACCACATGCGGGTCCCTGGGATCGAACCCGGGCCACCTAGGTGGTAGGCGAGCGCGCTAACCACTCGGCCACGGCGCCGCCTATCTTAAATATATGGCATTTTAATCAACATTGTTAGGGCTATTATTTAGACAATTTCGAAAAAGTTTTCCATCTAAAGGGCAGTTTAGAATGGAGGAATTTTTTTTTTTAAATATTGTGTCGCATCCATGAAAAATAATTAAACTTGAATACCAAATCTTCTTTTTAACCGACTTTTTGTTTTTGAGTTATGCTGTTCACAGACACAGACACACTCACTCACACACACACACACACACACACACACACACAAACACACACACACACTCACACACACACACACACACTGCTTTTTCGAATTCGAAGGTCCTCAAAACATGTATTTCGTGTGAAATTTCCTCATCGAATTTTTGGGTCGAATACAATACTTCCCCTACTTACTATACCTAGTAGAGAAAACAGTATTATTTATAATACTTATACACAGCACATGGTTGCTGACTAATACATTCCTGCCCTTCGATACGATTATGAACAGGACAGGTGCTATTACATCAGAACGGAAAGGAGTATTTTCCTCTCATACTTAATTGAATATCACTGACCAAGATACTTGTTTGAGATTCTCCTTTGAGGGTTTCATGCTCTCTTTAGAATGAGTGTGGAAAAACTTTATTGCAGTTTGTTCCCGAGTTCAAAAGACAGAGCTGTTCCAGCTATCCTATAAATATAAACAAGGAATAAGAAATAATTATTCCCCAACCTCATTTTCACCCGTCACCCTGCAAAACCCCACATCCTGTCATGAAAGTGGTTAAGCCCTATGACACACCTCGGGCTGCTCTCAGCAGATTGATGATGATGATGACGACGACGGCGATAATTATGAAACTATTGTTAAGTGTGGAAGATGTCATCAGGTTCATTCCCATTTGGGACAGAATAATTCACTAGGAAGGGAAGAAAATAAAACCAAGCGAGATGGCTCCGCGGTAACGTGCGAGACTCGCATTCGGGAGGTCACGAGTTCCATTCACACCGACCGCCCATTTTCACCATGTTTCCGTGGTCAGTAGGTGGCTACTGGGATAGTATCTCATCTAGCCCGGATGTTTACTCCAGGCAAAGTGTTGCAAGGGTCGTTTGCCGCCTACTCTAAGCTGCTCCAATAGTGGGACAGGTGTTCGAGCCAGCTCCTTTCGGAAACGCATGGCTTTCATCGGTGCTTTTCGTTTTAAATATTTCTGCTCATTTTGATCCAAGCCGATAAGTAGGTACGCGTGAACACAATGCAGATGTCATGTAAATGCACTCTCAGTCATTTGATCCCATATGAATCATTAAAGGTTATTTCAGTTTTGAAAAATCTTATTTTTAAAATATTAACAATTAACACATGTGTGATAGCGGGCCGGTTGCTATTGCAGCTGATCTTGTTAACAGTCTGAAGTTGCTCTTCAGCTTTTCATTGTCTGCGTGGTTGAGGCTTGTTAAAATGTTCATTTTGTAATTCCTCGTTTTAATATGTATGGTTCCTTCAATTCATTCCTTCCTCCTGGGGGAGTTAGCCGTAATAGATCTCCCGTAAGTCGTGGTGCATAAGGTGTGGTGTGCCTTTTCGTCATTGTACAGTCTGTTAGGGGTCTAGTTGCAAATATTTGTATTGATAATTGAGGACGGTATAATGAACAGGATTACTTCTATAGGTATTTGCTTCATTTGCAAACCTATAATTTTACTTATTAATAAGATGTTTCCAGGTTGGTTCGTACCTGCAAGTAGTCGTGGTACATAGAAGACGTACCTGTGTATTTTCCACGAGAACGTGGAGCAGAAGGCGTAACGGGAAGAGGGCACGCTTCGCGGTAACGAATGTTATATCGGAACTGAATTAGAATGATTTCTGCAAGGCCAATGACCCCCACTACCTAGGCTAGTAGATCACGCATTTAGGTGTGAAGCAAAACAGATAGTCTATACTAATACGTTCATTTCGCGACGCACTTACGACCATGCAAGAAACATCAGTTAGTAAAATATACGATTGGTTTGTGGGGAAAACTGTTACACGACATAACATATATCATAAATACACATCTGTATCTACATACATCACTAACATTATGTATACTTTGTATCCATACTGAAATAGGGAAATGGTTGTATGCAATGTCATTTCTAACTACTACTGGTATAAAATGGAGCACTCAGTACTGTAACATGGCATTGCAAATAATAAACTTCTGCTTTCACTGTTATAAACATTTATTGATGACTTTTAACAAAGTGTTTACTGTATACCAGGTGAGTCAGCTACCCCTTATTCTCGAGTTTAATGCAATCCGCATTTTATAAGCCAACATGAAAACATCGACCCCATTACTAGGTTGTACCCGCATAGTTAACATGGATGTTAAACACTGAATGAAATTAGTACTAATATAGATGTTATCACATCGCCTTTTAATATATTCGTAATTAGACAGCTGATGTTTGCACTTCTGGAAATGTTCACTGGAACCAGTGAATATTACATCTTAAACGGAATGTTTGCCTAACATGGTACTAGGTAGCTCAGCAGGAGCGAGCGCAAGAGTCCGAAGTAATCTGTCTGCTGTGAAGGTGGTTCGAGTCACCTGCATATACTAATTTTTTTTTTACCGTGCAATCCTCACAATTTACAAATTATTATTCTGAAAACGGTCATTATATTCGTTTTTATTGCTTTATTTATGTTCTATGGCATTGTTTGATGTTTCTTTATTGCTCAACTACAATTAGGTAGTTGTTTAAACATACCTATAGGTAGGTGCAATTAAAATAAGGATCATTTATACACTGCGTTGAACAGATCTACAAGCCACTGTAATACGCTGACGAGGGTTTTCTAGATTGCCTAGCTCCTCCGCATAAATGCGTTCTTTTAAGTAACCCCAGAGAAAAAAGTCAACGGGTGTCAGATCAGGTGATCTGGCAGGCCAGGGGACTGGTCCTTGTCTTCCTATCCAATGATCAGGATGTGCAGCATTCAAATGATTGCAGACGATCCTCGACCGTTATGGAGGAGCGCCATCAAGTTGAAACCACATCGTCACTCGCTCCTGCAGTGGCACATTCCCTAATAATAAGGGGTGAGCTACAGAGGAATTCCAGGTAGCGTGCTCCTGTTATATTCCCCTCGAAGAATAATGGTTCAACAAGGTGGTCTCCCAAGATTCCAAAACAGACATTTACACCCCACTGCCCGTGGAATGCTGCCTCCCTTACCCAATGAGGATTATCAACACTCCATAGCGCATATTGTGACGATTTCCAGTTCCATTGTTGTGGAATCTTGATTCGTCAGAAAACAATATCCTGGATGCGAATCCTACATCACTTGCTACTCGCTCCAGCGACCATTCACAAAAGGTCACTCGAGATTCGAAATCTCTCCCGTGAAGTGCTTGGTGTAGGTGCAAACCATAAGAATGGAACTTATTAGTGTTCAATATTCTACTACAGAAGACAGGCTGATAATCACCTCCTGAGCAACTGACCGTGTACTAGTATGCGGATTGTTCTGTGTGGCATTCAAAACTGCTTCAGCATTAATCCCCGACGTTGCTGGTGCGTGTCTATGAGGAGGCATTCTTGCAAGTGATGCTGTTTCACGCAGGCGCCTTTCAACATTCCGAAAGCTGTTTGCTGTTGGTTGTGGTCTATTCGGATATCTCTCCCGAAATATTTTCTCCGGTGTATTTGTTCTTACTTCTTCGTAGATCAAAAGCATATCTACATACTCGTCTGTCGAATACATAGTGAAAGACTGGCACAAAATATCGTGCGACAGCAAACGTGTGGAGAACGCAGGAGTCTACATTCACAACACAATACATCATGCCAGTCCAATGACGCAGAAGTCATTACACCTGTTCAATTACAAAATGCAGACAGCCAAAAACGATTTAAATAATAATGTCCTAAACGCTCAGAGACTTTATAATTAAATTATTGTGAATTCGGTTTCCAAATTTTGATGAACATAAAAATATACATACAATACTGAGACTCGAACCTGTGACATTGATGGTTAGCGCAGAGGACCCGTCATAATCCTATTCAGCTATTTCGAGACTTAACTCAAAGCGCGTACCGCGTTCAATAGTAGGACTTGCATGCCTGGCACTATGCCATTGCCACTTCGAGAGTTTACGGGCTTGATTTAGCGTTTTAAGACAGTTTTAAGCATTTGCTGGGCGTGTTAATATTATTACTTAAATGACAAAAGCTGTTATGCATATTAATTGAGATGCACGAGGCGTAGTTCACGAAAAAATGTAAATAAACTGTTGTTTAATAATATGTCCGTCTTGACTGTACGGGTCCATGATGGACGAGGCGTGTCTCTAAATTTTTCGTAATTTTTGGCAGCCAACCCCTGCTCTAAGTACAAGAATCCGCCTTTTTTTTTTTAGCTGACGTTAGTGTACCCATATGATAGGTCCAATTTTTCCGAGGCGTTTACTGAATTACGGTGCTGTGAATACTCTAATAAAAAGTTTGTAAAGTCGGCTGGAAAACGGAATTCGCTCTCAGTAAACGAGTCGTATGTTTTTGAGGTGTACTTTAGGGAGGAGTACGTTCTGTCCCTTAAACCGCTGTTGCTCTCAATTTATTATTATCATTATCATTATCATTATCATTATCATTATCATTATCATCATCATCATCATCATCATCATCATCATCATCATCATCATCATCATCATCATTATTATTATTATTATTATTATTATTATTATTATTATTATTATTATTATTATTATTATTATTATTATTATTATTATTATTATTATTATTATTATTATTATTATTATTATTTGAATACAGACGTTTCATTAAAACAATAAGAAGCCCTTAAAGAATCAATAACTCAGTTCAAATAAGTTCTTACCAGCCCAGTCATACGAGATTTTACATTTTAAACATACAAAACCGGTTATTTTTTTGCGATTTAAATGTATGATGAGTTGAGTAAAGCATAAATAACTTGTCGAAAGGTAACGGGAGCTTATCGGAGTCATTAGTTAATTACAGGGTAGACTTGTTTTTGTCATAATGCAAGAGAGAATAAATCTCTATGACATCACTCACAATGCGCTGCAAATGACTTCTAGTTGTTTTTATATTCCACATACAATCTCGTTTTCCATTTATCTTACTGTATCTATTTAAAGAGGCAATCACTAATGATTTAATGAATGACTATTTTAAAACGCTACTGGCTTTCACCGTTAGCAGTCTGAAGTTGCTCGCCAGCTTTTCGACTGTCCATGTGGTCGAGCTTTTTATAAATGTTTACTTTCTAATTGTTCATGTTAACCACAACAAAAAGACAGAAAAACGTAGAATAAATGTTTATATTAAGTAGTTCCATATATTTATTTTGTTTATTTAAAGTAAACCGTTTGATTGGACGTCTCCCTAGCGCGGTGGTAGCGCTCAACTCACCAAGCGTGAGACCCTGGTTCGATTCCCGGTTGCCGGCGTGAGGATTTTCTCCTGTTGAGAAACCTGGCACGGGGTGCACTGAACATCCTTAAGTCCCTGATGTTGGCCCCCACTTGAGGAGCTCCTTGATTGAGAAGTAGTGGCCCCTGTTTGCGAAGACCGCATATCCGGCCGGGAGGGATCGGGCGGTCACCACGTCCCACCTCCAGTACTGCAGCCCACTCATGATAGCTGTGGTGGGCCAAGTTGGAGGACGCAGAGGCCGGGCGGTAGGTTTTGGGCAAGAAAGGGCTGTTGCACCGCGCGGTAGGGTAAACCGTTTGATTTATGCGCTAGTTACAATTATTGTGGCAACAAGGGATACAAACCTAATACAATACAGAGATGTTAAGAAAGGTACAAATTTAACAAAAAAAGGAATATTTTTTCTTCTTTCCCCTTTCTTTCCATTATTTATCGACCAAGGTGAATTCGTCTGAGAGGAGCAACTGTTTAGGTGATAGTCGAAAACACTGTCCTGCGACACTTTCTCGATTTTGACGAAAATGAGAGCAAATCCGCTGATTTCGAAAATGATAACAGTTTTATATAACACGTGCCGTTTTTGTGAAATTCAGTATTTTCATATTTTGGACAATTATATTGCATAATTGCGTTTATAATATTGTTGCAGTAAAACATGAATAATAACGTAATACATATTACACATCTTCAGGCCTTATATACAGGTGTTTAAAAAGTGTCCGGCATTGCAACAAGACTTGGGACTGGAATAAATGTTCTTGTAAGCATATGTTCGGAAATAAAAGGTAACGGGTAAAGGGTACAGGAAAGAAGGGGTACACCTCGCTCACGTCGACCTTCACAGGTTTACTGTGATTACCATCCCCCCAGGAGGCAGGGATGAATGAGGGAACCGAAGGAGTACTATCAGACCCGTAGCTAGACGGTCCCACCATAGACGCGTGGAGGTCCCTAACCCTTTCAGTCCTATCGTAGCCAAATGGCAACATATTAAACATGGTCTAATGTAGACAGTTCCCATCTCAGAACATTGTCCTGCATTTGTCATTTGGCTACAATGGATTTAGTTGATGAATACAGCTGCAGATGGTAGTAGCAATCAGTAAACAGGATGCCATCTCTTGTGATTTACATAGTTGCTCATGCAAAACCATAGTGAAACAGGTACTACGTGTAACGCCTTTAGTGTGAATGTAATTGCATCTGCAAATGTATGTAGTGGCTTTTATCACAATAGAAGCTCTAAAGTTAGGTCATATTGATATAATAAGCTGCTAATCATCTATAATAAATAACTAGTGGGATTTAAAATAGGTTGTTGCCAATTGGCTGCAACAGGAGCTTCCCTGCGAAGTGCTGAGCTACATAACCTAACATTTAGCCATATGACAAGCATGTTTCCGCAGAGTTTTATTTTATTTCTAGGATTATCTAATATAACACAATGAATAAATCCCTTTCTGATGAAGAGATAGTGGAGTTGATTTTACTACCTGATGGGGAACTATCGGAATTTAGCAGATTTTCTTCACCTAATGAAGATGAACCTGAAAGCCATCCCAGCAATCAGGGAACTAGAATTTCAAGTAATTTGGAAATTCATAGGAAAGGGGAAGAGTTCATCGCAGAGAAAGAATTCCACAGTGACCGTGATGACACAGCAAATAATTGCCCTTGTAGAAAATCTTCGTGAAAATCTAAATTTCAAAATTTGTTTTGAAAATTGGTTCTCGTCTTTACCTCTAGTAAGAGCCCTGAAAGAGAAGGGATTGTCATGTGTGGGCACTATTTATTCAGATCGTATTGGAAAATGTCCACTGAAAGAGGAGAAGGATTTGAAGAAAGAAGGAGGAAGTTCGTTCGACTACAGAGTGGAAAAGGAAAGTAACATTGTACTGTTGAGGTGGTATGACAACACATCAGTACAATTTATTTCTTCATATGCTGCAGTGGAACCTGCAGATACCTGTCAGCGTTGGAGCCAAAGGGATAACAGTCGCATAGGTGTAAATCGACCAAATATTGTGGAGCAGTGCAATCAAAACATAGGTGGTGTATATCTAGCAGATATGCTTATAGAGCTATATAGAATTGATTTTCGTTCCAGAAAATGGCACAACAGAATTGTATACTGCTGTCTAAATGTGGCTGTTGTTAACTCTTGGCTTCTTTACAAAAGACACATGACCCAAAAGGGGAAAAAACCGGAATAGCCTCCTGGATTTTCAGACCGAAATTGCTTATAGTCTTGTATCTGTAGGAAAAGAAACAGGAAGGAAGCGAGAAAGGCCAAGTGTTCATGGAACTGCAGCAGAAAAGAAGAAACGTGCAGTTACTGTAAGGCCTGTTGATGATGTCCCCTATGATGCTACAGGTCATTGGCCAATTCTATCAGAAAAAAGGGGAAGATGCAAGAATTGTTCAAGTGGATTCTCCAGTACAGCTTGCTCAAAATGTGACACTATGTTATGTTTGACCGAAGACAAAAACTGTTTCTGTATTTGGCATCACAAGTAATATGGTAGCCAAAATCCAGTAATACTGTGAACTAGTTTTCCAAATAGTGTTAATTTTTGAGTTTCTAAATAGCAGCTACCCTAAAATATGTTTGTTATACTAAAACTATGTTTTAATATGAAAAAAGTTTGATAAAATATTTTCCTTTAAATGCACAAATGTTGTCGTCATTGCCCAATGTTGCCATTTGGCAACAACCCTTAAAAAATTAATCTATGAGGGAAATCATTAAAATCTATTTATCACACTTCCTTTATCCATTATCTAATAGGTTCCATCGTAATTGGATATTTTTTATCATTAATAATAATTCAGGATTGAAAGGGCTAACCAGTGCTGAGATGTCTTCATCCCGGCGCTAGGGCCCGCCAAGCAGCCAGCCGTCAGCCCTCGACGGAGTACAAGGGCCACCAGACGCCACCCAGCGCCGAGAACAGCAGTTACCCTGCGCAGTCATCCACACCATCTGCCCGACACTGCCCACACTACACGCCTGGAACTCCACCACCTGAAAGATGATAAGGAAATGGACTGAAAGGAAATGATGGAAAGTAAACCGTGGTATGAAATAATGCACCCCAAATTCGCCTAAGTGACATGGGGAAACCACAGAAAAACCCATATCAAAGTGCGTGACCACGTGGATCGAACCCGCGACCTCCCGAATGTGGGCCACAGGTTATGTCCGGAAATAAATACGTGTTGAGATATGAGCCATTTTACAAAAGTGTGCAACGTATGCACATTTTTGATGACTTTGGCATACACCAATGTCTTTAAATGTCCCCATAGCCAGAAATCCAATGGATTGAGGTCAGACGAACGGGGAGGCCATGCTACTGGACCTCCTTGTCCAATCCATCGTCTATTAAATGTTTGGTAAAATGGGGTGGTCCCCCATCATGCATAAACTACTTGCGTCGTCTTTCTACAAGCATTACGTCCTCAAAAAGCAAGGGTAACTCATCTCGCAACAATCGATGATGCACAGCACCTGTTAATCTGTTCGCTATAATGCATGGTCCTAGAAGTCTGTCACCCACAATTCCTGCACACACATTGCGATTAAAGCTATCCTCAGTGTTGACATTTTACTGGAAATATGTCTTGATGGCTCCTGACCAAAAAGGGTATTTTCAGTAAAAGGCCCGTGTTTGTGTGTGTGTGTGTGTGTGTGTGTGTGTGTGCGACAGAAAAAGAGAGAGAACAGCATAACTAAAAAGTAAATATGATTTCGTTAAGTACCAAATATGATATTGAATTTCAGCGTCTCCTAATGATGTGAAACGAAGGTTTTCCACAAAATTTCTTCCCACGCCCGTAACTACCCTGAACATAGAAAATTGTTCAAAATGTTGATTATCTCAGAAAACTGCTCTGATACTAAATGTTTAAGATCATTTCATGAAAAAGTAATATGAAGTCCTCTTCATTCTGGTGATTTTTGCACAAGGGGTACACCATTGGAAATTGACGGTCTTTCTACAGAAGAATAATGCAGAACCCCTTAGAGCACAGAATTTCTGTCGCTTTTACTTTTTCTACTACGTATAGTAAGCAGCGGAAGTATTGTATTCAACCCAAAAATTCGATGTCGATATTTCACCGGAAATATATGTTTTGAGGCCCCCAGAATCTAAAAAAGTTTTAGGAAAAGGTGTGTGTGTGTGTGTGTATGTGTGTGTGAGTGTGTGTGTGTGTGCGTGTGTGCGCGCGCGCGTGTGTGTGTCAGCCTGTGGATAGCATAACTTAAAAATCTGATGTGTTGCACTCACATCACTTTCTCTACTCTTGTGCTAACCATTCTTACAAACTCTTATTTCTCTATCTTCTTCGTGTTAGTTGAGATAAACAATTACAGAAATTATCTTGTTCATTTCCTTAAAGGTGCAAGGGGAATATGAGAATACAATAGGCTTTAAGCAATAGTCAAATCTTTTAAACCTTTCAAACTCCGTTCTCTTAAGTTCCGTCCTCCCACGGATAATATACAACAAAAATGAATAACGATGTTCCATTTGACAGAAGCTCTCCCAAACTCACGCAAATAACAAGCAATATCTCCGAAATGGTTCACTCTACAAAAAAAAATGTAATGCAATGCAATGCAATGCAATGGAATGGAATGGAATGGAATGGAATGGAATGGAATGCAATGCAATGCAATGTATATATGTTCGGACATAAATTGTGTATTTTAGCAAGATCTGCATTTTAGAATAAGATTTGCTCTATCTCTTAAGGTTTACCAGTTATACAACAATCATCCAGAGTAATTAGGACTTCTTGGGCTATAGCCAGAAAATTCAAGATATGCATTTCATTTGCATTGAAAATATCTCAAACATAGGGCATTTTAATCAATATCGTTAGAGCCGTTTTGAAGAAAATCAAAATTTTCCATGTAAAGGGTAATTTAGGCTGGAGAAATTTTCTTCAAAATCTTCGTGTTTCATCCTTCATTAGACTACAATACCAACTTTGGTTTTTAACCAGTTTTCGTTTTTGAGTTATGCTGTCCACAGATAGACAGACAGGCAGACAGACATACAGACATACATACAGACAGACGGACGGAAGGACGGACGGACGGACAGACGGACAGGCGGGCGGTCGGGCGGACGGGCAGACAGCCAGGCAGGCAGACAGGCAGAGAGACTGGCAGGCAGGCAGACAGGCAGGCAGGCAGACTAGAGGTGTGCACGGGCTCAGGCCAAGCCCTAGGGCTTAGTCCCGGCCCGGCCGGGCCTTTGGGCCGGGTTCGGCCCTAATTTGAAGAACGTTTGTCGGGCTCGGGCAGGCCCCGGGCTTGAAAATTAAAAGATATAAAATAATATATTACATATTTTTCCTAGAATAGCACAATTATCACAGCATTCCTTTACTAGGAATTATATATGATTATGCTACTGACAGGTTTCAAATAATAATAATAATGATAATGATAGTGATGGTGATGGTGATGGTGATGGCGATGGTGATGGCGATGGTGATGGCGATGGTGATGGTGATGGTGATAGTGATAATGACGATGATGATGATGGTGATAATAATAATAATAATAATAATAATAATAATAATAATAATAATAATAATAATAATAATAATAATAATAATAATAATAATAATAATAATAATAATAATAATAATAATAATAATAATAATAATAATAATAATAATAATAATAATAATAATAGTAATAAGTCGTCATCATCATAATCATAATAAAATTAAACAATCGGGCTTGGGCCGCGCTCGGGCTTGGTTGAGTCCGGCCGGTCCGAGGCTTAGAATGTCGGCCCGTGCCGGCCTCTAAGGCTTTTAGATAGACGGACAGACAGATATACAGACACACACACACGCGCGCGCTGACCTTATTCTAAAAATGCTTTCGGTTTTCTTTTTTTTTTTTTTTTTTTTTTTTTTTTTTTTTTTTTTTTTTAATTTATTCAGGTGACCTTAAAACATACATCTCGACATCAAATTTTTGGGTGGAATACCATACCTCTTCTACTTTAGGGTACGTAGTAGAGAAAGTAAAATCGAAAAGTCGGTTAAAAGCCAAAGTTGGTGTTTAAGCTTAATGTCGTTCAGGGATGCGACAGGAAGACTGATGAAAACTACTTTACCCTAAACTGCCCTTTACATGGAAAAATTTTTATAAAATTTTTATTTTCTCGCAAACAGCTCTAACGATTTTGATTAAAATGCCGTATGTTTGAGATATTTTTATGGATAAAGTAATGTAGTCATATTTTGAAATTTCTGGGTATAGGCTATGTAGTTCTGTTTACTCTTGATGACGATTACGTAACTGGTAAGCCGGAAGAGTGAGTAGTGAGTGAGTGAGTAGGGTTTAAGGGCCCGCCGACAGCTAGGTCATTAGGGCCGGTAAACCGGAAGAGACACAAAATCTTAGTTTATAAAAATTTAGATCTTGCTAAAACACACAATCTATGTCCGACTTTTTTCTGGTAGAGTGAACTATTTCGGAGATATTCCTTGTTATTTGTGGGAGTTTTGAAAAGCTTGACCTTTGGTGAAATGGAACATGGTTATTCATGTTTTATATGTAAGCCATGCAAAGATAGCGGAATTTGAAAACTTTAAAATATTTGACTATCACTCAAAGCCTACTGTATACCCATATTCCCCTTGCACCTACAAGGAAATAAGCAATAGGATAGTTTCTGCAAATGTTTATCTCGACTAACATGAAGAAGATACAAGAATAAGAGTTTGTAAGAATGGTTAGTACAACAGTAGAGAAAGTCATGTGAGTGCAACACATCCAATGTTTGAGTTTATTTACAAGAGATTCTTTTTTTATTTTCAAAGATTTAACCTTTCCCAAATGGGAAATTGTTCGTTTTCCTTTTCTTGGTCCTGCAAACCGAACGAAATTTCAAAGCCATCATAGAGCGAACAACTCCTAAAGAGATTTGGCTACTGGTTAAGCCTGCTGTGTTCCCCATTTCAATTAGGGGTGTAAGGAAATGTGTAATAAAGCCATTTCACAAATGTTTTTGTGGATTTACACGAAACAGGTAGAAGAACAAGATTTTGCAATAATATTTTGTGTACGAATGTGTAGAAAAATCCATGTGAATGTCGCATATTAGAATTTATTTCTTGTTTCTCTGTATATAGTGAAGCACTTATAAGGTTAAAATTTTCTAGGGATTTTAAGGTATAACGTAAGTAATACTATATTATCCATACTTAGATGTAATATTTTATACTTATATGGTTTACGTACTTTGACGAGCCTTTGGAACGGGTTGTCAGTTATGAATGTAATGCCTAATTAACTGAAAACATTGAACGATTTAACTCCGTAATAAACTTCAACCTTTGCAATAAATGAGGCTGACAACATACTTATTATAATCGTACGTAAAAGCATTGATTATCATAAGTAATGCCACGAGTGATTGTCAATTTATCTAGGAAATTTTACTACTACGAGTTGAATATATCACGACTATTTCACGAAATAAAGGGTGATATAGTCCGTAACGTAATGGGTTACCTTTGTAATGTGAACGTGCTGGGTTTAGGATCTTGAAAAGAAAATAAGAATCAAAGTGGGCAAGATTAGCTTGCCTTTATTTAAACAACAAGAAATAATAAAATATAATTATAACAAACTTGAATTTAACTTGCCTTGAAAAACTTGCAAACTCACTTGACAGATTCACAGAATATTAGAAATGTCACAAAGTTGTATTTTAAATGTCCATTAGTTCCATGAAAATGAAATGAAAGTCTTGCGAATAAACTTCTGCCATCTAAACCTTGTTAAAGCCATTATCTAACACAAAACACAAATCAAAGGAATTTAGGTAAACCAGAAAGGCATTTAGAATGAATCTAGAAAAAGTTACAGATAACGCGAGCACATGTTAATGCCTCCCTACGAAGCCACGAAGACCCGACTTCCTCTCACTCCGAGAGCTCAATCCAGAAGGCCAGGCATTTCCCTCGGTGGTCCAAGCCTGGTTGAAAGTAGCCCTGCGCATGCGCGACTCATTTCCTCACTGTCGTCTAGGGGCGCTGAATCCGGAGTATGCTGTATCCCTCTCTGATGCTCTGCTTACAACATCCTCGAGTGAAGGCGGGCAGTTTAACTTATTCCAGAGGGAGCACTGGATGATTTACGTCCTCGATGAATATTGAGCGAAATATCGACTCAAGTCAGTGAAATGTTTTTTAAATGCTGTATTGTAATTACTAACCACGGTGTCCATTGGCACGGCCTACTACGAGTAGATTATCATATTGATGTTCCAATTTTTTAATATGTTGGTAATGTCAGAAGTATTTGCTGTTAATTTATAATTTCGTTCAATACAGAATTTGTCAAACTGATTCAAAACATAATTCCATTTGTATTCTCTGTTCTGAGGTTTCCCTTTTCCAATTATTTCATTTATTTCAGCACCGAAGCGAGGATCAGTCATATTTGACATTTGATAGCGGCTCTATTGCGTCAAATTACGTCAGCCGTTGCGCATCTGTTAGCACAGTGCAGCTAGATTCTCTAACCTGATCATAACATAAGAAAAGCAGAGGAGTGATAATGAAATTCATAGGAGGTGATATTGAAATGCGATACTGTTTTCGCGAAGGAAGGCTGTCGTTGGTTGAAATTTGAAATTATTATACACATGACTGATTTCAACCAACTCACGTATGAGTGTAATAGTCACAGTTATTTTTCTATGCAGTGAGGTTCTAGTTAAATACATCTTAAATGAAAGTGCACTTTGTGGAGTCGCAAGTGATGATAGCAATGAAATATCTAGAATTAATGTATGTGTGTGCGTGTGCGCGCGCGCATGTGTGTGGGTGTGTGAGTGTGCGCGCGCGCGCGTGTGTGTGTATATATATATAGGTTAGTACAAATGATTCATTCGTTTCAAAACGATTTAAAACGTTTCAAAACCCTTCACAAAGTGGTGACGAAACAAAAAGAGAATTTTTCTGTATTGGAATATGTGAGGTGTAGTCTGTTGTAGCAGTGCAACGTGCACTCAGAAGCAACTATAAACGGACTCAAAATCTTGATGCATTTGTAGCAGTTGAAAGAGATTCGCCAAAGCTAAATGTTTTCTGTGCGGTGTCACACAGAAAGGAGTATGGACCATTTTTTGTGTGTGAAAATGCTTTTAGTTTTACATCTTACCTAGATATGTTTAACGTCGTTGTTTCCAAAACTGAATAACGATTCTGACAATTTTGTGTTCCAAAAAGATTCCTTCTCATTGGAAGCTTGATGTTCCTGAGTACCTTAACCATGAACTTGCGCATCGATGGATTGGGGGTGTTGTTGCAGATGGCCATTCTCTTCTTCCTTGCCCCCGAGGTCACCTGACCTGACCTGACCTCTGGGGGTACCTTAAGGACCGTGTAAATCCGTCGACAAAAAAAAAAAAAAAAAAAATAGTCATGTCTGGAACGCCAGGCTAACTTATTGGCAGAGAACAACTCCACGAGTACCAAATAACATGCCGTTTGCATCAAGTAGGTACCAATTCAATTAAATTAAATTAAAAAATGTTCATTTGGGCATGCTTACAACATGCCCGGGCTGTTTAGGGAAACCCCTCTTCAGCCTAGGGTGGTATTTGTTTCGTTTTCGTGTTGGGATTTCCCTCGGCTTAAGTGCTCATTTGTGTTATTTTGTGTTTTTGTTGACATTGTGTTTTGTTGCTCGTTTATTTCTTTTTATTTGAATGATGCTGCTTGGCTCATTGGTATTTTTTATATCTTTAGTGTGTTTTTTCTATGTTTGGTTTTAGTGAGTGTTTGTGTCTATTGTGGGTCTTAATGTTTTGAAAGTGTTGTAGATGCTCTCGTATTTTCTGTTCTTCTTGCTCTTGATATTTATCGTGTACATATATGAGTGTGATAAGGGGAGGGTTTTTGTATTTTGGTGTTTCTTGTATAGTTTTCATCTTTTGTGCCGTATTTATGAGTGTTCTTCTGTAGCTTCTTGTGTGTACGTTGTGAATGTATGTTATGAATTGTTTTGCTATGTGTGTGTCGATGGGCGTTGTGTTTGTGTATTGATGTACAGTGTTGGATTTGAATGATGGTGAAAGTTTGTGAGCAGTCCGTAGGCACTTTCTTTCGTATGCTTTTATTTTGTTCATCATTGTTGTAATTAGAGGCGTTGTGGCTACGGCTGCATATGTGAGTTGTGGTCGGACTAATGTGATGTAGAGTTTGTGTAATATTTGTGGTGTGAGTCCTCGTTTGTTGAGTTTGGCCAGATAGTTTAGTGTTGCGTGTATGGGACGTAGGATATAGTAGTTAATATATCTGAGTGCCTCTCTATCTGCCGTGTATGTATGTATGTATGTATGTATGTATGTATGTATGTATGTATGTATGTATGTATGTATGTATGTATGTATGTATGTATGTATGTATGTATGTATGTATGTATGTATGTATGTATGTATGTATGTATGTATGTATGTATGTATGTATGTATGTATGTATGTATGTATGTATGTATGTATGTATGTATGTATGTATGTATGTATGTATGTATGTATGTATGTATGTATGTATGTATGTATGTATGTATGTATGTATGTATGTATGTATGTATGTATGTATGTATGTATGTATGTATGTATGTATGTATGTATGTATGCATGCATGTATGTATGTATGTATGTATGTATGTATGTATGTATGTATGTATGTATGTATGTATGTATGTATGTATGTATGTATGTATGTATGTATGTATGTATGTATGTATGTATGCATGCATGCATGCATGTATGTATGCATGTATGTATGTATGTATGCATGTATGCATGTATGTATGTATGTATGTATGTATGTATGTATGTATGTATGTATGTATGTATGTATGTATGTATGTATGTATGTATGTATGTATGTATGTATGTATGTATGTATGTATGTATGTATGTATGTATGTATGTATGTATGTATGTATGTATGTATGTATGTATGTATGTATGTATGTATGTATGTATGTATGTATGTATGTATGTATGTATGTATGTATGTATGTATGTATGTATGTATGTATGTATGTATGTATGTATGTATGTATGTATGTATGTATGTATGTATGTATGTATGTATGTATGTATGTATGTATGTATGTAT